>OZ007573.1:7715416-7812944 GCA_963931925.1 Onchidella celtica | reverse complement strand
ATTACATCTGGTTTTCTGTATTGATTGTTAACGAGAAGTGTGTCACAAATAAATTGGGGTCATTTTAAGTATAGAGTTCGTTTCTCTCTCTCTCTCTCTCTCTCTCTCTCTCTCTCTCTCTCTCTCTCTCTCTCTCTCTCTCTCTCTTTTTCTCTCTCTCTCTCTTTTTCCTCCTCGCTCTCTGACTCCTCTTTCTCTCTCTCTCATTTTCATTCATTCTCTCTCTCCTTCCCCTTTCTCTCTCACTCTCTCTCTCATCCTCTCTCTCAACCTCTCTTTCTCATTCCCTCACGTTACCTCTGTCCCACTCTTTCTCCCTCTCTCTCGCCCCCCTCTCTCTAGTATATATTTACACCCTCCCGCTGGCCTGCACAGCAACTCCTATATCAGCTGACAAGAACTGGAAAGATTATTTCGGAAATGAAGCTGACGTCATCATGACAAATACTTAGACAATGTCACATCATAAATTACAAATACAACAGAATACACAGAGCGGAAACACATTGTAGGAAATGATTATTTAATACAAGAGAACTCAGGTCCAGCTGTGCCAATGTGTCTTTGTCCCTTATTTTTCATACCTCTTTAGAAACTTCTCATATGGCATGGACATAGGTCTGTTGAGCATACATTTAAATTATGCACTGACATTATCAAAGTTAGCCACATAAGAGAAAAATATAGACAATTTCTTAGCTGTGTACTAATATTAGCCTCTATAATCATCCCTAACGACACGGAGGACAAAAGGTAGCTACATCTAGCAGCTAAAGCACATCTGAAATGTGTCTTATTCAACACACTAGCGGCAAATCCTAGACTGCCACATACAAAACTTGTGTGACATGGGACACCCAAATTTAAATAATCAGATCAATACAGAAATAGGAATCCCTAGTCCTATCATTAAACCGTGTATGTACGAAAGTCCTGGTTTTACAGGAGCAGAAAAAAAATAAAAAAAATCAAGGGGTATTTGCCATTTTGTTGTACTCGACTTTCTGTGGATTTTGAGGTTTTGTCACGAAACTGATTCTCTCGTTCCTAATTTCATTATCTACAAGTGTCATTCCAATCGGTTAAAAACTTTCCGAGCTATGTGTTTGTGACGTAATGTTGTTCTCTGACTTTACACAACTCTTCAAAGTTTCGATCCTCATTTTCTCGAAAAGGCCAAAATGCACATACAACAACGTGGAAAATACAATATGGAAATATATCCTTTATCTTAAATACATCTTTATCTATCTATGTAGGTAACAGTTGAAATACTTTGCTCCTGCTTAGACAACAAACATATTAAAATTCTATCAAGTACTTCATACAATATATGACAAAAAAGAGTTGCCATCTGAAATTGTCCCAATATCCGGTTTCGGGATAGGGCAAATTAAATACTGACCGGGCACAAAAGAAAACTGTTATAAATTAGAAATCTGTTGATAAATTGTTTTAAATATTTTCATGCAATTTCATCTCATTTGTGCTCACTGGTTGAAGCTGAAATGTATAGTTCCCAGTTCTAGATCACAATTTCCCCAATACCAAAGACAATTATGGCGTCACCGGAAACAACATGACGTCTCGAGATAATATGACGGCACCAGATAATATGACGTCACCAGATAATATCCCGTCATCAGATAATATGACGTCACCGGAACCCAGAAGTGATGGGCTTCCACACAGAAATGACGTTACTAATGACCATGTTGACCATCAGGGATACCTTAATTGACGCCGAGGTGGGCTCACTACTATAGATTACTGCTAAAATGGCAGCTATTTACCCCAGCCATTATATTTCTTCTGCCCCTACCCCATCTCTCTCTCTCTCTCTCTCTCTCTCTCTGTCTCTTTCCATCTGTCTGTCTCTCTTTCTCTATCTATGTCTCTGTCTGCCTGTCTGTCTCTCTTTCTTTCACGCTTACTAGTCTTTGTCTCTTTTCTTTTACTATTATATCTAAAGCTTACTTGTCTAGATAAACATTCTTGTCTTAACTTTTGTTTCTTAGATTATTTGTCTAATGTAAACTTCCTCTCTCTATATTTGTTACTCTCTCTCTCTCTTACTTCCTCTCTCTCTCTCTCTCTTCGGCCCTTTTTCTCTTCCCCCCCCTCTCTCTCTCTCTCCCTCCTCGTCTCTCTCTTTCTCTCTCTCTCAAACACAGGCATTCACCTCTACCATCACCACCAAAACGATTTATACTACCACTAAAACCACTATCACACCATCAAAAAGGCATCATCATCATCCTCAACATCACTACTTGGCACAGCTGATGTGTCCGTGAATACCCGCCCATGCACGTTCATTGTTTACACAAACCATCCCTGAATACATAAATTATCCAAACTTCTCATACTAGTATGGTGTTGAATGTATTCGGGTGTCATTTGGAAGGATACAACATTTTGCTTCTGTACACAGAGACATGTCCTAAGCCTGGCAGTTCCATGGTTGATGAGCTGAAACTGCATTTTATGTTGTCTTCTCCTGGAATAACGTAGACAGACAGACAGACAGACAGACAGACAGACAGACAGATAGACAGACAGACAGACAGACAGACAGACAGAAGGACAGACAGACAGACAGACAGAGAGAAGGACAGACAGACAGACAGACAGACAGACAGACAGAGAGAAGGACAGACAGACAGACAGACAGACAGACAGACAGACAGACAGACAGATAGATAGATAGATAGATACTCTCTCTATGTAACACCTTCTGATAAGTACTAAAACAAAAACACACTAACAGGACGAGGTCAGCACAACCTGTGAATTGAAGGCCGCGGCACCTTTAAACAAACAACACACACGTGCATTCGTTATTAGAATGTTCCCGCAATCCAAGACGCGAAAGTAGGACAGGCTATTTTTAGACTGGGCTTCCCCGAACGTGAAGCTTTCGACGAAGTTCTCCATTATGCAATCTTTAGAATGTTTCTAGAATCTGGCGACCCTACAATCGATTTTTCATACAATGAATACGAAATTGGGGTTGAGGGAGATGGAATGGGGCCTGAACATTTATGGGAGTTTCCTAATACATTGAGCAAGTTGAAGGACATTTTCATCCAGCTAACGACTCGCCCAGTATACAAACAAAATGAATGCACTAGTCAACCACCTATCAGTCCGTCCTTTCGTCCATCCATCCCTTTTACATATAAAAATATGACACCCCCCCCCCTTCCCCTTTGCCCTGTACCGCAATGACCGTACATAAATGCCAAATATTAATGTTATAAGAAAAAAAAAGTAAAATATAAAAATATTTGTAAATTTTTAAACGAGAAGTATTTTAAAACTGCTGCCACGGTCGAGTCACACAAAGTTTGTCTACGCACGGGCGCCGAGAAAAAAAGCGGACACGGCAGGTGGTCGCAAGTGCACGAGACCGCCGGACTGAGGAAATTCTCTGAAGTCTTGGGGTTTGTCTGTATCGGGAAGTCTGTCTATAGACAACACGTCATAGCCTGGAACACCCTGCCCCCGACTCCACCCCCCCCCCCCCCCCGGACCCTTATCCCTGCCATCTCTGGCGCAGTCTCGGGTGTTCAGTTTTAGCATGACTGGTACACTTGGAATGTTGGCGGAGACGGCCCTATTTCTGGACAATATGAGTGCATGTGTGTGCGTGGGTGTGTGTGTGTGTGTGTGATGAAAAAAGGATAATATCTGTGTACATTACATTTATACGATATAGGAAAAATTCATCCTTCCAATTCCTCTTCCAATCACCAAAATTGTTTTTTAAATCTCCCTCTATCCCCCCCCCACCCCCCCCCCAATTTAAAACAACAACAACGACAGAAAGACAGAATGTCTAACAACTAACTGACGCACGTGGAAAATCATACTAAAGGTTAGACCCAAGAACTACTTGTTGTTGTTGCTGCTGCTGTTGTTGTTGTTGTTGTCATTATCTGTATGTAAAGGCCAACGGACCCAGAGAGTACCACAACCTTTGCCTCATCTTGATTTCCAATATCAGTACGGGAATAAATAATCTGATCATCATCACCAATTCAGTCGGACACAGCACATATTTCCTAAGAAAGTGCTGGGTCGATATCCAGAAACGGGGGCAGCTTGTGGCGTAATATGACTCGTGAAAATTTTCTCCTATCCCAAATTTTTGTGGAAAGTTCCGGGAAGTGACATTTGAAATGAATGGGAGACTTGACATGAATTACTCATTCTGTTTCCTTCTAGACTTTTCCGTCACGGTAGTGGGTCCGTTGAACAGCGCGTGTGTGTGTGTGTTTTTTCTGTTGTTGTGGGCGTTGCTAGTAATGGTGAAGATGGTTGGTGTAGGAGCAGTCATAGTCATAACAGCTTTATCGAGGGTGCTAGAAAATATCATTTTAGTGGTGATAAAACTAGCATGTTTAACTATAGACTTGTCAGTTGAACGATTTTGCTTGTGTTTCTGTTGCTGGTGGGTGTTGTTAGTATTAATGATGGTGATGATGTAGCCGTGGTAGTGATAGTTATGGTTATTATTAGTAGCCGCTGTAGTGGCGGTGGTACTCGCGGTGGAGTGGTGAAAACAACTACCACTATTACTAGTACCGCCACCACCACCACCACCTCTACTACTACAATATTATTACTATTACTACTATTACTACATGTATTACTAGTTCCGCCTACTATTACCACTCCGCTACCAATAAAGCAACTGCTTCGTCTAAGCTTGTTACAACTAATAGTAAACTGACCCTAAGACTACTGTTACATCTTCTCTATCACCCCCCCCCCCCTAAAAATAAATAATAAAAACCGTCACCATCTTCATCCTTGTAAGAAACTGATTTGTGTGTGCGCCTGAAGAAAGGTCCCAGTTGTCGGTACAGCCATTTTTGAGCTAGGGGGTGAAAAGGTAGAAAAAGTCGTGACTAGTCGAAAATGTACTTCTAGCAGAAAACACAAGTTTAAGCATTTCTAAATAGCATATGAAAAGGATTTTGGAATATTTTATGTTTAAATATTATTTCATTAATTATTTATACAACATGTGGCTCTTCAAGAAGTAATATTGAAGTAATTGTTGCTAGGGGACCGTGGACTAATTACAAAGCCGTTATAGAGATAATACTGAGTAGAGTTCACTGCTCATCTATAGTTTACCGTGTAACATGCCACGGTCCCCTAAAAACCGCCAAGTCGGAAGTTTTTTGGATCTTGTTAGGAGAGCGCAGTATTTTACATAGAAAGCTAGAGCTGAGCAGTGAACACAACTCAGTAGTTTCCCTATTTGCCTTTATAATAAAACTACGCTCCCCCAACAATATCCAAAAAGTCTGTCATGGGAGAGAGCCGTTAAAGCTGTTTTTCTCAAAAGTTTGTTTTTGCCCCCTATCTTACAAAATGTGGCATATCTTCAAAACTACTTAAGATATTGTTAAAATTTTTAAAGCAGCGTGTTCAGCATTGAATTTTCTAGAAGAATATGCCCTTATCTGAAAATCCAAACTTTGCGACAACTGGGACCTTTCTCCAGGCACACACACAAATTAATGATCTCTTCACCTTCCTCACCCCTCGTCCATCCTGTAGCCCCAGACCTCAGGCGCTCTTACAAGTTTGTAAGAGCGTCTAGCCCATACCCCTTCTCCCGACCCCTCCCACCCCCAAAAGACACATCATGCCTCCACACGGTCACTGACATAGCCTGTCCATTTCCCTATAAACTGAAATGGACCTACGGATCTTTCCTCTGACCTGAGCGTTTTGTCCGCGTGTGACATTTTGGCTATACTAAAGCGCTACACACTTTGTCCTAGACTCCGTCCAAGTAGTCCCCCACTCCAGACCACCACTCCCCAGTGCTTACGGCACACTCCATTCACGATACAAGACGTGATTTTTCTCGAAAATGCTTTGATACCTTGAGACCCCGTGCGCGTATGTATCGGGAAACTAGACATAGACATGCCTGGTTACATGAACAGGCAAAGTTCCATGGGTGAAACTTGCTGGATTTTCTGAACAGATGAGAAAGGGTGGGATGTCTTGGGGACCAGCAGTGGCGGATCCACTGTGAAACTAATGAAGCTAAGCTTCAGGGCCCCTAATCCCCGGGGGGGGGGAGGGGAGGGGGGAGGGGCTGAAACATTTTTTTCAATGAGTGGTTTGGATGTTGCCCTATATGTTTCTGGTTGAGAAGAGGCTCCATAACAGTTCAAGCTTCAGGGTCCCCAAAAATGTAGGTCCACCATTGGAGAGCAGGATTGGTGCTGTTGACAAGGAGAGGGTTTGAGTTTGAGTTAGAATATACCGTCTATACCATAATGGCCGTATTCTGCTAGGACGAAGCAAGACGATGGAGAGAATACAGCAGAATGACCGGAGAGGAGGAGGACCCTAGTTACCAGAAGAGTCCATCAACCACCTGCGATAAGGAGGGGAACCGCTGTGTTGACTCGACGCATTCCTGCCTATGGAAAAGTGGATTCCTCAGTTACAGTGGCTCAGGTGTTGGTTACGCATGAACGCATCAGAATGTTACGAACGATAGATTAGTACTTGTGTCAACTAAGGACTCTGAGTAAACAAACAAACGGTACTATTGTGGATGGCAATAGGGGTAGAAAATAGGTTCTATGGCGTACGTAGGTGTGGTTCCGGATCAGTGGGCCAGAAGGTTCTAAGTGACAAGTTAGTACTGATGCACTCATCACAGTGGGCATATAATAATTTCAAGTATCTATCTGTCAAACTGTCTCTCTGTCTTTCTGTCTCTCTCTCTCTCTTTCTCCCTCCCTGTCTCTCTCTCTCATTCTCTCTGTCTCTGTCTATCTGTCTATCTCTCTGCCTCCCTCTCTCTCTCGCTCTCATTCTCTTGCTGTCTCTCTCTGTCTATCTGTCTCTCTCTCTCCCTCCCTTTCTCTCTCGCTCTCATTTTCTGTCTTTCTCTCTCTGTGACTATCTGTCTCTCTCTAACCCTCCCTCTCTCTCTCTCTCATTCTCTGTCTCTCTCTGTCTATCTGTCTCTCTCTCTCCCTCCCCCCTCTCTTTCTCATTCTCTGTCTGTCTCTCTCTGTCTATCTGTACGCTGTCTTTCTCTCTGACTCTCTCTCCCTCCCTCTCTCTCTCTCTCTCTCTCTCTCTCATTCTCTGCCTCCCTCTGTCTATCTCTCTCTCTCTCTCTCTCATTCTCTGCCTCCCTTTGTCTATCTCTCTCTCTCTCTCCCTCTCTCTGATCTCTCTCACTACCACCAGACCAGAACTGTCAGACCGATGGGTCACCGAGACAAGTCAGTTCTGCAACTGTTTTACCTCAGCATGAGAGGTCTGTCTCCCCGGCAACTGTCTCAAGACAGTGTGGACGCTCCTGAGCCAGTCAGACAAACCTGTTGCCGTTTCGCCGCCGCCTGTGTGGTCCCGTGTAACTTCACAGTTCACATCTCACAGTTTTACCTGAGCAGGCAAACTGGAACGTGACTCAAGGCGTCACCAGTATCACGTACAACCCCCACCCCTGCCCCCCCCCCTGCCCCCCCACCCCCCGTTTCTCTCCATTCGTGCACAGGGAAAAAAAAAAAAAAGATAGATCAATGTTATATTCAATCGACCCCTTAGGATGACAAGTTTCTGTCTCCACTTTTTGGCTCAACTGAATTACACACTACTTTTATAGGCCCTCTCCATTATGTGTCAAGGTATCAAGGGGATTTGGTGTGTAATTTGTAAGGATTATTAAAAAGAAAGAAAAAAGCCCTATCACTCTTTTTAGCTATGAGCACATGAAATTTCAACCATGAATTCCTCAAAAGTTGATGGAAGGGAGTTACAACCTTTGTCGTTCTAAGGGGACACAATGTGCATGACCAATGTAGTGGTCGGATTCATGGAATGTTTCCAGCACACTGGACGTCTCACTATTTTCATTGGACGGTGTATTTCTGTCACAACAGTGCGTGGTGTTATGTTGTCATGACGGAGACGTCTTCCTTTGATCCGTCCGTCCCTGACACACCTGTAGCTGACGTCACTGTTCTTCTGGACAACGTCATGTACTCTCTTATAGTCACAACTGTCATCAGGATTTACTGACATCACAGCTGCTATCATCACTCCAAATTCAGACAGTTCGAGGTTAGACAAAGACAACAACAAAAAAACGCTAGTGTATGTTTCTATCGCCTACCGCTGATTTTGACATTTTGACAGGAAGAACAGAAAAGTGATCAAAAGTTGATGGCTGGCAAATATTTGAATTCCAGGAACTGGATCAAGTGACTGAAAATGCCACACTTCAAATAGGTAATATTGTTCAGTATATAGCACGACTGTAGTTGTAGACTATACATTTACAGGCTAAGCGGTCTTTCTCCGAAATCTGAGATAGGGAGATTGATCCATTCGTTAAGGATTAGGAAGGGACTGGTCATCTTATACGTAACTATACTCAGGAAAGGGGCACGGTAGTCTTTGCATATTCGATTGTTGTAGCTGTTGTTGCTGTTGTTATTGTTGTTGTTGTTGTTGTTTTAACTAGGTAAGTCCTGAATGACCAAATGCTTGGGGGTCGTAATCTTATTTTTTATATAGATGTTATGTCGCTTCCAGGACTTTTGTAAACGTTTCGTAGGCTGGACTCGCATTTGCGAATTGTTGTCGTTTTGCAATCGCGTCACAAGTTCCCATGAACGCTGCAAATGTGCCCGTGTCTTACATGTGTGAGCATCTCTGTTCATTCCGCTAGATTTCTTTTTTAAAAAAAAGAAAAAGAAAGTCACACGCCTGCAATGTAACTAAGTCGCCATGTGCGCACTCAGCCTTAATATAGGGCTTGCAGAATGCACTTCCTTGTTGTTTCTTGACACAAATTGACTTTAGATTATACTACTACCACTACACCAATCACCACAACTACTCCCACCTCCACCTACAACTGCCATCATCATCACAAGCGACTACAGCAGGGGCCAGTCGGTTGAAAGAGAGAAAGGGGGGGGGGGCAGTAGGAAATGTCCGTGCGTATGGCAGAGAGGGAGAGAGGTGGGGGAGCCGACAGGTGTGAGAAAATACCTACATACATCACAGCGTCAAAATGACGTCAGACGCAGTCCGATTGCTACACTTATGTCTCCGAATACCTACGTCATGACCTCGAAGTGATAGGGTACAGACAGGTACCATATTTTTTAGCGTTTTGACGCTAGTGAACGAAATTAAAACCTTTTCCCTGTTATATCGCTGCCTTGACCGTGGACAAACTTTTCACTGACGCTTGTTAATTTGTTAACCAGCCTCTTTCATCTGGTTGTAGGGGGAGGTGAGAGATGAGGAGGGGGGGGGGTGTAAAAATGCATTCTTCATAGCTGAATGTCTGCACACAGCTGTCAAAAAGCATCATGACTTCTACAAATGGCTTACCTATAATCGATATGCCCATCCCTAAATAGTTCTGCAGGTACATGTAGGATGTTCTGAATAAGGGAGAGCTCTTTCACAAAGCTTTCAAACCCGGTAACTGTACACAATGGCAATGGACAAGGGCGTATCTACAGAAAACAGCGCCTTAGGCAAGCACTGAACTTGTGCCCCGTACAAATATCTGACACCCATCTTTTAGACAACTCTACCATAACATCAGCTCAGAATTAAAAGTCAAAGGCCGTTAATCTTTTAATTAACGAATTACGACACTTCATGAAAAGTATAACTGGCATGGCCCTTCCTTACGTCATCATTCCTTACATTGCTCACTATCCCAGGATGACTTGCCTGACTTGGGCAGAAAATGGTCAGTTGTGCACCCCTCCCCCATTCCCCTTCCTCCCTCAAGAGGCGTCCGCGGCACCTTAGATACGCCAGTGGCAACTGAAATTGTTACAGAAAGATCGTGAGTGAGCCTGATTCTATTCACGTCTAGAGGTTAATGTAATTACGCACCGAATTTGCTACTAATCCAATGTCTAGTACAAGTGTGTTTTAAGTCTCTATTTAAACGTGTCCCCGAAAGTAACTGAAAAAGGAAATACTGCCCGTCTTCGAAAACGGCGTATGTGCATGAATCAATGTTAATTACTGCGACTTGCGACGTTTTGAAGAAGGGCGGGAGGTGTTTTTTTTTTCATAGGGAATACATTGTACTGGTACATTTTCATAATGTTAAAACTTCGCCAAAGTTACATTTTACTTTTCTAGATACTTTCTTCCTGGGGATATTGGGTCAACAGCCGGATTTGGCGTCGGAAACTACGTTTGGGTGACAAGGACGTAGAAATGAGTAGAACAGCACGTGGTTAAGTTATCAAGTGTTAAATTGTATAACTCTGTGTGTGCGTGTGTGTGTGTGTGTAAGGGAGAGAGCGAGGGGGAGAGATAGAGAGAGCAAGAATAGGAGAGGGACAGGAGAAGGAGACAGAGAGATACAGACAGACTCAGAGAGAGCAGAGGGTGGGGAAGGAGGGGAAAAAGACACTGAGGGGTGGGGGAAGAGACACACAGAGAGAGAAAATGAGGGAGAGAGGGAGAAATGAGAGAAAAAGAATGAGAAAGAGAGCAAATGAGAGAGAGAAAGAGAGACAAGTGAGAGAGAGACAGACAGAGAGACAGAAAGAGAGAGAGAGAGAGAGAGAGAGAGAGAGAGAGAGAGAGAGAGAGAGCAAAGTTGAACGAACTTTGAACCTGTTACACAACACAGGAATGTCCTAATTAGGGCAACTGAAACCATTAATGGAAATGACGACGTAAAATGCAAGAAGGATTTTGGAACGGACCAAACCAGTTCATCATGGACCACCATACCCATTTTCCCGCACTTCACAATGTCATGGCGCTGACTCACTCACACAGCTGGATACGACGGAGAAAACTGTTTCCCGATCTTCCCACGTCATTTTTTTAACCTTTCATTGAGTACGTCCCTTTAGAGTGACAAGGTTCTATCTCAACTTTTGGCTGAACTGAGTTACACACTACACACTACTTCTACGGGTCTTCTCCGTTGTGTGTAAAAAGTATCAAGCAGATTTGGTGTGTAATTTGTAAGTATGATTAAAACGAAAAGTAAAATTCTTGGCTTTAAAAGCTACGAGCACATGAAACTTCAATCCTCGACACAGACTAATCAATCAACCAGACTGGAAACACAAGCTTCGGGCTGTGTCGTTTTTTTACGGAAGTTAATGAGATGCGGCCGTATAACCAACGTGGCCGCCGCTCGGGAAATTCCGATTCTAGTTCTATCTGCAGTAGAAATTTCCTCTTATTTGTCAAGATTGGTTGTACATGTATTAATAATGCATTATCTTGCCTATCCTTTCATTTTATTGTTTCATTTTATTGTCTACAGCGGCCTTTTTTTTAAACTGTTATAAATGATGACCGTCTGGACTTTTAATGACCGCTGCATTGTAGCTATGCTGAAGCGTCGGCCGCAACCGTAAACCTAATGTGGCGGATGGTTCATGACCTTTCGCTGTTTTGTGACGTCACACAATGGGCTCATCCAGTCTGAGTATTTTATTAGTCTGTGATCCTCGATTTCTCAAACGTTGACGGAAGGGAATTAGAACCATGTCATTGTGAGGGGGCAAGTCGTGAAGAGACGATGCTGTACAAATCCACTTGCTCTCTCACCCAACTCCCAGAAGCAAAAGGCTTTTGTTATGGGAGCCTAGTATTTCACATAGAAAGCTCTAACTGAGTAGTGAACACACCACAGTATTTTCCTTCTCTGTATGGCTTCGTAATTAGTACTACGTGCCCCCAAAGACAATCCAGTCCCCCCAAAATAGGAGAGATAACAGGTGTATTGGCCGGGTGGGGGTGTTCATATTTAAGGTTCACATCGAGCAGTCTTATAAAGTAAGTAAATGGACAATTATAAATATTTGATAACACCAAATTTCAGCGAATCATGCTCACAGTCTTATAAGAAATTTAAAGCCCCCGCCCCCAATTCCCATCCCTAAACCCCCCCCCCCCCACCTCACCCGTTTGGTTAATGCGTGTGAGTGGGAGCATGATGAAGTGATCTTAATAATTATGTTAAGCCCGTTGCTAATTTTAATTCAGCGCCATACGGCACACCATTTTTTTTTTTTGGCGGATTTGAGCGCTGTACAACCTAATTATTACACACTACACATTACACACCCTATCCCCTTTACATAGATCTACGTATAATACAAAAAACAGTCGCAGTTGAAACACTACATATTTTTATGAATGTGCGTTGTTCTTTCTGAAAGCCAAAATGTATCAATAATCTGGTTGAGACGTAGCCAATATTATCAAAACTTGCTGAACTCCCAGTTAGCTCACCACCTCTAGTTGTAGCTACAAGCTGAAGAGCTGCATCAGCTGATTCCTCCTATCCTATACCAGGTCGCAGAAGTCTCGCAACAAATTTTTAAACAGCTGTAACTTTTGAACCACTGGAAAGAACTGAATGAAAATTTTTTTAAAGCCTTGACGTCTTTAATTCAAGTTCTATTGATCCCATAGAGGAACTATAGATCTAAATGAGCATTTCAGGCAAGATGGAAGCGGTATAAACACTTAACCCGACAAGCTGAAGCATCATAATAATTCTGAACTTTGTTGTTTGATGGTCCAAGACAGGACATCAAGACATAAGAATAATAAAAACTTTTTATTTCATGGGACCAGTCTTTGTTCTTTTTTCATTTTTCACAAGTTTTGAATTGGCCTAATTCGTCCAAAAAGCTACAGCCCTTTAAACTTTATTGCAAGATTTATGTAGCTTGGTAAACTTTTCTCTTTCCTTATTAAGAGTGACGTAAGTCGGTTTCTGTCAGTAAATCAAATTAAGCCCTGTCTTGACCATGAAATGTTTCTGATACCTCAAGATCTAGAGGACGTTTGCAGATGATTTATTATGACAGTATGGCAAGTATGTAGCAAATGCTGTTGGTAGACTGCTAGATAGACTGTATTGATACTGAGGTAAATGATTTGCACTGAGAGTGTGTATTATGGGGATTGTGTATCGCAGTATGTTTGTATAGTGATGGTGTATAATACCGGTATAGTTGTGTGTGCTTGTGAATGTATGTGTGGGTATTGTGTGTGTGTGTGTGCAACACAACTGGGTGAAGTGTAGATGATATAAATGATAATGAGGTGTGTCACTGAGTTGACTGTGAGATATGCACATAACTATAGAACATGGACGTGTGTGTGTGTATACAATGTGTTTGTGTATTTGTGCATGTCTGTCATTGCCTGTCTATCCGTCTGTGTGTCCGTGTACGGGTCTGTGAATATCTGTGTGTCTATGTGTGTGTATGTCTGTCTGTCTGTCTCTGTATGCGTATCTCTGTCTGTCTGTCTCTGTATGCGTATCTTTGTGTATGTGTCTGTCTGTCTCTGTATGCGTATCTCTGTCTGTCTGTCTCTGTATGCGTATCTCTGTGTATGTGTGTGTCTCTATCTCTGTATGCGTATCTCAGTCTGTCTCTGTATGCGCATCGTTGTGTATGTGTCTGTCTGTCTCTGTATGCGCATCTCTGTGTGTTTGTCTGTATGTATGTCTATGATTATCTCTGTCAGTCTCCTCTATGCGTATCTTTGTGTGTGTGTGTGTCTCAGTAGGCGTATCTCTGTGTATGTTTTTGTCTGTCTCTGTATAAATATCTCTATGTGTCTGTCTGTCTGTCCCTGTATGAATATCTCTATGTGTCTGTCTGTCTGTCCCTGTATGCACATCTCTATGTGTCTGTCTGTCTGTCCCTGTATAAATATCTCTATGTGTCTGTCTGTATGTCCCTGTATGAATATCTCTATGTGTCTGTCTGTCTGTGTCTGTATGAATATCTCCATGTGTCTGTCTGTCTGTGTCTGTATGAATATCTCTATGTGTCTGTCTGTCTGTCCCTGTATGAATATCTCTATGTGTCTGTCTGTCTGTCTGTCCCTGTATGAACATATCTATGTGTCTGTTTGTCTGTCCCTGTATGAATATCTCTATGTGTCTGTCTGTCTGTCTGTCCCTGTATGAACATATCTATGTGTCTGTCTGTCTGTCTCTGTATGAACATCTCTATGTGTCTGTCTGTCTGTCCCTGTATGAATATCTCTATGTGTCTGTCTGTCTGTCCCTGTATGAATATCTCTATGTGTCTGTCTGTCTGTGTCTGTATGAATATCTCTATGTGTCTGTCTGTCTGTCCCTGTATGAATATTTCTGTGTCTGTCTGTCTGCCTGTGTATGAATATCTCTATGTGTCTGTCTGTCTGTCTGTGTATGAATATCTCTATGTGTCTGTCTGTCTGTCCCTGTATGAATATCTCTATGTGTCTGTCTGTCTGTCTCTGTATGAATATCTCTATGTGTCTATCTGTCTGTCTGTCCCTGTATGAATATCTCTATGTGTCTGTCTGTCTGTCTCTGTATGAATATCTCTATGTGTCTGTCTGTCTGTCTCTGTATGAATATCTCTATGTGTCTGCCTGTCTGTCTCTGAATGAATATCTGTACCTGTCTGTCTGTCTCTGTATGAATATCTCTATCTGTCTGTCTGTCTCTGTAGGAATATCTCTCTGTGTCTGTACATCTGTTCCTGTATGAATATCTCTATGTGTCTGTCTGTCTGTCCCTGTATATCTCTGCGTACATGAATGTATGCGTGCGTGTGTGACTCTACCACACTAGGTTGGGTTGTGTACGTGTAACTCCTTGCAACATAATCATGGGACATTAAAAAACACTGAACTGCGATGGTTTATCAGATAACAGTAGCACACCCAGGGCTGTGCTGGGTCGCCGGGTCATTAACGAGAACACAAACAGAATTCATAGCTGGACAATTATACATGATTCGTTTGCCAAGAACTGGGATTGGCTCTTCTGAATAGACCACAAACCAGGCAGGAATGGATACTGCCAGGTTTTTTTTTTCCTAGGTCAAAATGTTCTGTAAGACTTCACACGTTTTTCACACACTTACTACAAAAATTAGCCACAATTTTTTCTGACACATTTAGGTCTGTACATTTATTGATATTACGTACAGAAATACAGGCTCCATTATAATGTGTATAATATACAATGTGTATTGAACCGGGGTTTTCATGTAGTCACTGGCTCTTGATCTTCATGTCAAAATTCACGTACGTGTGTCTGGGGTCAGTAATGAGAAAAGCCATAGGCTGGTTTTCTTTGGGGGTGGGGGGGGTGGGATGGAAGTATGGGTTAGGGTGTGTGAGGGATAAGGGGGCAGGGGGGGGACGTATTCAGTCTCTGCTCTCCAGGCCATACGGACAGCTCCAGAAACTAATTATGTAAACTATGTCGTTGAAAACAATTGTTATGTAAGAGAAGGGATCAGAGTGCGCCAATGTTTTTTGGTGGAGATGTGAGTTGTGAGCCAGCCTGTGTATTTTCTGTCTGCTCTTTTGTTTGCTTTGTATTGTTTGGGTTTTATTTCTCACGCGGGGCTTTGCAACATACAACCTTTTCTTTTTGCCCAATTTTGACTTTGCTTATAACCCTGCTGCGACCCCACAGTTTTTCTGTGCTTTTTATGATATTGTGTGTTTGTTCGTGTGACTGGAGCTGAGGAAAGGGAAATGCCCTGTGACTGACCGTTGATGCACCTGCCGGTAAAACAAGAACATGTGACTGGATCTGACGAAATCGGGAATAAAGTGAAAAACCAAATTCCCAAGGGAACCCTTCGAAAGGGGGGAAATTTTTCTATTGAAATTGACATAATTTTGCTTACAAATTTATTTTAAAAATTAGCCATTTCTCGACAATCTGTTAAAAATTTTGCTTCACATCCTCTTTGAAATATTTTATGCTGATTTTTTTAAAAAGGTATGAAAATGTCACCTTAAACCCAATTTCGCCAGATCGATTCACAAATGTGAGTTCGTGTGAGCTCATACTGTACGTGTCCATGCTTGATGAGTGAGTGTATCACAAAGACACGTATGACCTCACCTGCGCTACAAACAACATGTATGGCTGAAAAGCTTGGAGATAAGCGTTGAGGCTTGGGGGGAGACTGGATAGATATTGTCTGTATTACACAGAAGATCTTAGGCAGAAAGTCTAATGACTCAAAAGACAAAGTTTCTGACATAAAAGAGTTAGTCAGATTTCGCAAATGTAAGAGAGTAAAGGACGCAAATGAAGGAAAAAGAGAGAACGTGGGGGAGAACAAGAAAGAAAGGTGTTCGAAGGAAGAGGTAGGGAGAGAGAGAGAGAGAGAAGGACAAAGAGAAAGAAAGAGACACAGAGAGAGAGGGGGGGAAATGAGAGAGAGAGAGAAGAAGGAGGAGAGAGAGAGAGAGGAGGACAAAGAGAAAGAGAGAGAGACACAGAGAGAGAGGGGGAAATGAGAGAGAGAGAGAAGAAGGAGGAGAGAGAGAGAGAGAAGGACATAGAGAAAGAGAGAGAGACACAGAGAGAGAGGGGGAAATGAGAGAGAGAGAGAAGAAGGAGGAGAGAGAGAGAGAGAGAAGGACATAGAGAAAGAGAGAGAGACACAGAGAGAGAGGGGGAAATGAGAGAGAGAGAAGAAGGAGGAGAGAGAGAGAGAAGGACATAGAGAAAGAGAGAGAGACACAGAGAGAGAGGGGGAAATGAGAGAGAGAGAGAAGAAGGAGGAGAGAGAGAGAGAGAGAGACAGGGGGAATGGCAATGTTATATCATGCTGATATTTAGTTATGATTAACAGATTTAATAATTTGTATAATCTGGAGGGATTTCTACAAGCCGTACAACAATACAGTAAACTATCAAGCTTCTCTCTCACTCTCTCTCTCTCTCTCTCTCTCTCTCTCTCTCTCTCTCTCTGTATGTGTCTCTCTATCTCTCTCTCCGTCTGTCAATCTCTTTCTCTCTCTCTCTCTCTCTCTCTCCGTGTGTCTCTCTCTGCGTTTCTGTCTCTCTCTCGTCTTTCTGTTTTTTTCTCTCTCTCTTCCTCTCTCTCTCTCTCTCTCCGCACCACCCCCCCCGCCCCTCATCCGTACACCTCTCTTTCTTGTTCTCTCCCACGTTTTCCCTTTTGCATTGCACATAATAATAATGTGTAAAAAAAAATGGCCGGTTTCGGACTGACATTTCCCTAGAATATTTCAATCTATAATGACATTACTAGAAATTTTATTTTCATCTGGTTCTGTGTATAGAAAGAATGAAATTTAAAAAATGTGAGGGGAAAGGGGCTAGGGGAACCCCCACATAGGCTTTCTTCAAGAGAATCTATCATGTGACAACTTGACCCTTTCATCCACTACCTGTGAGTCAATAGAAAACTTCGGAATTTCCAACAAATTCAAGTCAACAGGAGCCTGTGACCTTGTCTATTCATCATGTTACATAGACAGGATTAGGGGGGAAAACATGACTGCCCGGCGCTGAAGGTTTAAAAATAACTCCAGTAGAATTCAAGACTTGAGTCTGAGGTCATGTTTCCGGGAATTCCCTCCCGGTTACAGCGAAGACAGCAGTTTACTCCCGGCGTGTGTGGAGAAATGCACGGCCTAAGCTTAATCGGTGTGCACTCAAGCAAGTTTCTGAGATAACATTGACTGTGAATAGCTTCTTATGGGCTTAGTTAGGTTTCTGTGATGTGTAATAGTTCTAGGAAATGTTCGTTTATGAGCAGTGATTGAGTTTCTTAGTTTGGACTGGGTACATAGAAGATAGGAGAAAGTGGGGTGGGGGGGGGGACAGGGAGACAGACACACAGACAGGCAGGCAGGCAGACAGATAGATAGATAGAAAGGCTGATAAACAGATAGATAGATCGATAAATAGATAGATAGACAGACAGATAGACAGGCAGGCAGACAGACAGATAGAAAGGATGATAAACAGACAGACAGATAGATAGATAGATAGATAGATAGATAGATAGATAGATAGATAGATAGATAGATAGATAGATAGATAGATAGATAGATAGATAGATAGATAGATAGATAGATAGATAGACAGACAGACAGTTAGATAGATAGATAGATAGATAGATAATAGATAGATAGATAGATAGATAGATAGATAGATAGATAGATAGATAGATAGATAGATAGATAGATAGATAGATAGATAGACAGACAGACAGTTAGATAGATAGATAGATAGATAGATAGATAGATAGAGAGAGAGAGAGAGAGAGAGGGGGGGGGGATGGGAGAGGACAGCAAGAGAGTGGGAGAAAGAGAGAGAGAGAGACAGGGGAAGGAGGAGGGGGAATAAGAGAGAGAGAGAGAAGGTAAGAAGATAGCTAGAACCCCAGCGGACGCCCCTCCCCCTCTCGCCCCAGACATACACACACACACACACACACAAACCTCTCTACACCCACACCCTCCTTTTCTTCTAACCCACAAGACGTTTGGGGAATCTGTCACAGTGGTTTCAGGATGACCTGGGATAACGAGTTCCCATCATAGCAACCACATCAGGCTAAAGGTGATGTCTTACCCGAACCTTCAACCTGAGCAGAGTCTCTAAAGAAAAGCTGTCTTGGATGCTGACTGACTTTATTTTACCGGGAACTTAAACTTCTGTCATTCTCTGTCTGTCTGTCTCTGTCTCTCTTTCTCTCTATTTATTTTTTTCTCTCTATCTCTCCTTTTACTTATTTCTCTCTCTCTCTCTCTTTCTCTCTCTCTCTCTCTCTCTCTCTCTCCTCTCGTCCTTATTTTGTTTCTAGATTTCTCTCTGTCTGTCTTCCTCTCTCTCTGTATTTGTCTGTCTCTCTGTCCGTTAGTTTGACCAGTCTTTCATTCTTAGTCTGTCTGTCTGTCTCTCCCCCCCCCCTCCCCCACTTTCCTTTCTCACTCTCTCTCTCTCTCTCTTTCTCTCTCTCTCTCTCTCTGTGTTTCTTTCTTTTGACCACATTCATTTTATAATCCCCTACAGATTTTACATAAATAACTACTGACAAATTCTGTTTCAAACCTCCCCCCCCCCTTTCCCCAACCCTCACGTGAGTTCCCTAAAAAAAATGCTGACAGTTCAGAAATAAGCACATCAGCACGTGAGGCTGCATTTGACCAGGTCCAAGTTTTCAAGGCCAAAGTCACCTCCCCACCACCATCCACCAAACCCGGCCACCACCTCCCATATTCTAAAGTTTGTCTGCTCGAGTCACTACACTTCCTGGTATTACCTTACCTTTATATTAAATATGTTGAAGGAAATCTCCGCTTTACGTGTATAGGGCAAAAGTGCACATTTTTTAACATGGCTGATTTGAACCCCTAACCAGGATATCAATAACTGAATCAGCAAAGCAGATTAACCACGATCTGACATTAGCCTGAAATAGAACAGTGCAATTGTCAGTAATAGAATTACTCATGACAAACTTCTGGGTTTGCATGGCCTTGCATTGCAATCCAGAAACATCTGGCAAAACGCCGTTTTCATTGAGGGAACATGTTATCAAGAGGTCAAAAGTTGCTCGCCTCTCATGCTGAAGGCACGGGGTTCGATTCCCCTTCGGTGCAGGCATGTTGGAATTTTTTTTTTGGGGGGGGGGGGAAATCCTGTCCCTGATCCTAGGGTGGTAGGAGCTAGAACCTAGTCTTCTCGGATAAGGACGAAAAACTCGGAAAGCCCGTGTACACGTTGCACATTGAAGATACCTTGGCAGTTGGAAATCCAGAAGAAAATGACCTCTGCCCGGGCAAAAATTATTTAAAAAAAAAAAAAATTCTCTATCACAAAAACATTAACAAGACAGAAAAAATAAAAATAAAAACAAGAAAATGAAGTGTTAATGCCAAGGGCAGTGAACCTCTTCAAATAAAGACCTGAAACACCGTTTTCATTGATGGAATACAAGCACGTCTGATTCTGACTGTTTGGGACCTTAGTTTTTGTGCGTTCTATCTATTTCTTTTCTAAAAAAAAAAAAACCAACCAAAAAAAAAAACGTGGAGATCTTTTACTTTGTGGATGAAGTATAACAAATTAGTGCACACCTCGAGACTTGTCTAAAATGTATTGTGGCACTTGTCAAGCTGTTTCACAGTTCCGATTTATTCTCACTCCTTATCGCAAACTAAAGCCGCAAAAGGTTTAACGAAGAATTTCCCAGTTGTGCAAAAAAGGGTGGACACACCAAAAAACGGGACTCACTTTTAAAACGGTGATGAAAATCGATGTTCCATTACCTATTTCGGTGTCTTGTCTTTTTCCGCCTCTGTCGTGTCGTCCCAGTGGACACGCGGCCTAACGCGGAAATTCCCTGTTGTGCAAAAAGGTGGAAATGGAACCAACTAGAGCAAAGGTCGCCAGCCGTCCCATGTTTAACATATTGGTGAATTAAAAATTGAAAGTGAGTTGGAATGACTGTAAAGGGCTTGGGGCTTGCATTTGACGAGATCAAACGCCATAATTATGGATACTAGTTATTATTATTATTGTTAATATTAGTGCTATTATTACCATTATTATTTCATACCTGTGTGGAACAGAGAATTACCATAACTATTGCAGCGTTTTAACACACACATATCACCAACGAAAATGTATAATTCATTATTAAATAAATATTATATAATATATATTCAAGTAATATAATACTTTAGAATACAAGTTGTGAGTTGTGAACTGTTGTGAGTTGTGAACTGCGCCTAACAGGCTGCGTTACAATTTGCTCTGAGATAGAGAGAGATAGAGAGAGTGAGAGAAAGAGGGTGAGAGAAATAAAGAGAGAGTGAGAGAGATGCAAATGGAGAGAACAGGACTTCCTGTAAAGCGCCTAGAGCAAACTCGTTTGGATTAGGCGCTATATAAACGATCTTCATTATTATTTAACTGGACACTATGCCGACTATTCGCATCTGTTACGGAAGATTCAGTAGAGTATCTCAAACTATCGAATATTTCTATCTACAAGCTCCATGTTCAAAACTGATCTTTGTACGGAATGGGATGTTAGAAGACTGGTATTTCTGTCACAAAGAATAGGTTGCACTATTGGTTTCCAATGTAGGAACACGGACTGTGTCGTAGTTTCTGATTAAACAGTTCAGGACCACCCACAACCCTCTCGCAAGGTGTGGGAGATGCCGTCGCCCCAGTGTCCAAAAAGCAAGCAGTGACACGTGGACTCTGGGAGGTGCATCATGCATGTCCGCTTTTAAGTTACGGTAATAAATTGAAAAGCTTGGTTTTAATTATTATGGAGAAACTTCAATCCAAGCGCATGAAAAGCGAGCAAGTGTGTGTATGATTATGTGTGTGTGTGTGGGCGTGGGGGGGGGTGTGGAATTAAAATCCAACGTAAGTTAAGAATTAATGATGTTCCAATGTAGCCAAGACGAAGCTTGGTGTATGACAACCTTACATTTGGCGGAGGTGGGGGACATAGAATAGCCAAAATCGAGGATACGCACTTTAAGGACTGGCCTCTGAAGACACTGGACGTACGATGCTATGACACTGAGCCTAAGATACGTGGGCTGAGGGAGTGACAGCATCGGAAGCCAGCCTAGGGTGTTAACTGTCATGAGGCAGTGAGTCGGTCCTTTGTAAGAGCCGAAAGTTCAAAGTTTAAGTACCGGTAACGTTTTTAGCCACGAAATAATTAATGTTGTCTGCATTCCTTTTATAGATATAGATAAGTGGTTTCTTGTTGTGGTCCAGGTCATGGCTGGTTTTCCCCTCTTAGCTAGAGATGAGAGCTGCTGCAGTAGTAGTGGGATACTTAACACTGGGGTGCTGACACGGCTGTCTCTGTGTATTTCTCTTTCTCTCTATCTCCCCTCTCTCTTACTCTTCCCCCCCTCTCTCTCTCCTCTCTCTCCTTTCTCTCTCTCTGCCTTCTCTCTCTCAGTCTCTCTCTTACTCCCTCTCTCTCACTCTCTCTCTCTCTCTCTCACTCTCTCTCTCACTCTCTCTCTCTCAGTCTCTCTCTTACTCCCTCTCTCTCACACTCTCTCTCTCACTTTCTCTCTCTCACTCTCTCTCTCACTCTCTCTCTCACTCTCTCTCACACTCTCTCTCACTCTCTTTCTCACTCTCTCTCTCACTATCTCTCTCACTCTCTCTTTCACCATCTCTCTCACTTTCTCTCTCACTCTCTCTCTCACTTTCTCTCTCACTATCTCTCTCACTCTCTCTCTCACTATCTCTCTCACTATCTCTCTCACTCTCTCTCTCACTATCTCTCTCACTACCTCTCTCACTTTCTCTCTCACTCTCTCTCTCACTATCTCTCTCACTATCTCTCTCACTTTCTCTCTCACTATCTCTCTCACTTTCTCTCTCTCGCTTTCTCTTCTCTCTCACTCTCGCTCTCTCTCATTTCCTTTCTCTCACATTTTCTCACCTCTCTCTCTGCCTGACTGTCTGTCTGTCTGTGTGGGTGGGTTGGTGTTCTCTCTCTCTCTCTCTTTCCCAATTTCTTTATTCCCCATTCCATCCATCTTTGCCTGCTTGTGTTTCCCTGTCTCCGTGCTTGTCTGTCTGTCTGTCTGTCTGTCTGTCTGTCTCTCTCTCACTCTCTCTTCCTTTCTCTCTCCCTCCCTCTCTTTCTCCCCTTTTCTCTCCTCCACTCCCTCTCTCTCTCCCTGTTTCTGTCTGGGTGTATGTGTGTATGGCATGTGAGTGTGTACTTGTATAGAGATCTCTATTTGCGTTAACATTACTGAAATTGCTATGTGTAGTCAGGACGAGAGAACTCAGTCGTCACAAGGACGTACAAATTCAAACTCGGCCATACATCCTTTTACAATTGAAGATTTCCCTCTCACACTGACAGACAGCTGTAGTGTGGAAAATCCAGCTTGGCAAGGACGATAGGTAAAAAAAACAAAACAACTACATATTAGGCATCAAATCCTTTTCATGACAGTTCAGCGCGTGGTGTTGATTTGTCACCCATGACACCTAAGATTTGGAGATTTTTCATTCATTTTGTTGTAACTCATTCTAAACACTCTAAGGAAGGTCATAAATAGGTGAAATCTGAAGTCATCGCAGCTTTCAAAGTTTAATATTTTTAAAAAAAGCTGATTAATATGGCGAGGGGACCATACGCTTATTCTGACCAGATGAACGTGACGCAGGCTGTCGCTTTTTTGACTGTTCTGAAAGTAATCAACACATGAAAGTTCCCAATGTTGTGCTGCTCAAAGTTTAACCCTACCAGCAACCATGCTTGGTTTTCTATAGAGTATCACGGTTAACTGCAAAGACAAAAAAAAAAAATGCTTTTCACCTTTGCTGTTTTTCTTGTTGATGTTTTTTTTTTTCAACTTTTTTACCCTTTTCTGATGCTAGAAAGGTACATTTTTAAGTAAATATTTTCAGCACACGATTCTCATTTTGAGAAACCCTCGACACTTGTTTCGCCAAATGAATGAGCGCCAACTGCTTCTCCTCCATGATGTTAAATACTGAACAAACTGACATACACCCGCTACAGATTAATCCCCAACCCCTGCTTTCTCTCTCTCTCTCTCTCTCTCTCTCTCTCTCTCTCTCTCTCTCTCTCTCTCTCTCTCTCTCTCTCTCTCTCTCTCTCTCTCTCTCTCTTTTATCTATGGCTGAAGTAGAGGGGGTTAGGATGCAGAATGCCGTGGGGTTGGTGACTTGACCGATTAGTTCACTCAAAGATCGCAATGGGCGTTGGCTAGTTAAGA
Organism: Onchidella celtica; assembly: GCA_963931925.1. NCBI lineage: Eukaryota > Metazoa > Mollusca > Gastropoda > Systellommatophora > Onchidiidae > Onchidella > Onchidella celtica. Next base: position 7,789,328 of record OZ007573.1, on the reverse strand, counting down.
CAGCATCCATACGCTAGGCAACCACGGCCAAAGTATTAGTATTACGAAATACCTACAATTAAAATATTTGCGACATATCATCGCTAACAAACAAACTATTGTACGGTATGTCTCAAATTGCAAGAAGGTCCGTGTCAGTTCACTGTTCACTTTACACTTATAAGCACTTCACAATCACTTGCTGATTCACTTACTTCCCACAGCCAGTTTGTTTTACGCAATGTTCATGACACCCAGAAATAGACTTCCTAATCACGTGAAGCCAAACTTAAATAAATTTCCAGCAGAAAATAAATTATTTATTCCTATTTTTGTATCACAATGATGAGTTTGTGAGAAAGTTGTTCACACCCATCAGTCATGAGCAAAGTGGAACAAGACAAAATTACACCTCTTTCGCCCCCACTCACACCTTAAAGGACGACAGACTCCCCTCATCACCATTTACTTGCCTAAAAAACTAAGGAAGAATTATCAGTTACTTTCATTTGCAGTTTGGAAAGTTTAGAGAAACAATTGTGAGTGTGCATGAGAAAACCCACAATAAGTCGCAAACATGACATTTTAAGTTCTGTACACATAATAAAAGACAAGACATTTCTGATAAATTGAAGTCAGTGACACCCCCTAAAACAAGATTTTGAGAAAACGGCATTTAATCCTAAAAGTGGCAATAGCTAATTGACCCATTAATATTGGAGTGATTGCTGTTAGGAGACCGTAGTCTAATAACTAAGCCGTTATTGAGATCACACTGAGTAGTGTTCACTGCTCATCTGCAGTTTACCCTGTAACATGCCACGGTCCCCTAAACAACAGCCAAGTTGGAAGTTTGTGTCGGACCCATATTTTCACTTCAAAGCCGTTTTTCTCAAAATCAGCTCTGCCGACTTATGCCGGGTTTTCTCCTGCACACTCACAATTACCTTTGACTTCCAATTCATGCTTAGTTGACGTATTGTCTGCCAGAGATATCTAAAACCTTTTCAAAATAATCCATTTCGTGATCAGGGCGGATGAAAGATATAAGCTGGGAAATCAGGGAGAATCTTTAGAAAGTTGAGGGTGGTCGGAGATGCATGAATTGTTGAGTTAGTCCAAGGCCTGGACTTTGTTTCGATAAACATTAAGTTAGTGTACCCAGTGACCTCTGAATGTACGTTAGTTCGCGTGTTTTATGACAGCCCGTACGAGTACTTTACTGTTTTGTGGTTTTTTTTGTATGATAACTCAAAAAAATTTAATGAATTGCGTTTGTGAATTTGGAAAATTTGAATTTCCGACCTGTTTCCAGGTTAGTGACATACTGGTCGCCTGCCACTGACACTCGTGATGATGACGATGATTATGGTGGTGGTGATGATGAAGATAATGATAACTATGACGAAAGTGATGATCATCATGATGGTGATGATGAAGGTAATGACGATGATGATGGTGATGATGAAGGTAATGACGATGATGATGATGATGATGATGATGATGAAAGTGGTGATGATGATGATGATGATGATGAAAGTGGTGATGGTGATGAAGGTGATGATGATGATGATGATGAAAGTGGTGATGATGATGATGGTGAAAGTGGTGATAGTGATGAAGGTGATGATGATGATGATGATGATGATGATGATGAAAGTGGTGATGGTGATGAAGGTGATGATGATGATGATGATGAAAGTGGTGATGATGATGAAGGTGGTGATGATGATGATGATGAAAGTGGTGATGATGATGATGATGATGATGAGGATGATGATGAAGGTGGTGACGATGATGATGATGAAAGTGGTGATGATGATGATGATGATGATGATGATGATGATGAAAGTGGTGATGATGATGATGATGATGATGATGAAAGTGGTGATGATGATGATGATGATGATGATGAAAGTGGTGATGATGATGATGATGATGATGATGATGATGATGATGATAATGATGATGATGATGATGATGATGATGAAAGTGGTGATGATGATGATGATGAAAGTGGTGATGATGATGATGATGATGAAAGTGGTGATGATGATGATGATGAAAGTGGTGATGGTGATGAAAGTGATGATGAGGATGATGATGAAAGTGGTGATGATGATGATGATGATGATGATGATGATGATGATGATGATGAAAGTGGTGATGATGATGAAGGTGATGATGATGATGAAAGTGGTGATGATGATGAAGGTGGTGATGATGATGATGATGATGAAAGTGGTGATGATGATGAAGGTGGTGATGATGATGAAAGTGGTGATGATGATGATGATGAAAGTGGTGATGATGATGAAGGTGGTGATGATGATGATGATGAAAGTGGTGATGATGATGATGATGAAAGTGGTGATGATGATGATGATGATGAAAGTGGTGATGATGATGAAGGTGGTGATGATGATGATGATGAAAGTGGTGATGATGATGAAAGTGGTGATGATGATGATGATGAAAGTGGTGATGATGATGATGATGATGAAAGTGGTGATGATGATGAAGGTGGTGATGATGATGATGATGAAAGTGGTGATGGTGATGAAGGTGATGATGATGATGATGATGAAAGTGGTGATGATGATGAAGGTGGTGATGATGATGATGAAGGTGAAGATGATGACAATGCTGCTGATACTGAGATGTCAAAAATGTCTCGTGAGGGGAAAGAATATTAATTCTAGAAAATCATGAGTACAATGAAAAAAGAAATGCCCGGTACTTTCAATCACATGATTTTTATCAGTGCAAAAACAATGTGATAACGGAAGAAAAAACAAATCTCCCTGCATGCAGTTTTCACGAGTCAGTTTCTAGTTCACGTCACTTCTAGTAAAGTTCAAGTTTCTCACACCCCGTTATCTCACTGAACACACACACACAAACACACACACACATACACTCGGAAAGTTCACACACACTCTCGGAAAGGAACTTCTGACCACTGAAGTTTCAGTTCCGAGATCACACCAGTCCTCACCCTATTTTCACACTCTGCCATGTTTGCCGAAAACGACTGTAAAAAGATGGAAAAAACAACCCAAAAAAATGTACATTTTCTATTTCATGATGACCAAAGGAAAGTATTCGTCTTACAAAATATAACCCAGATGGAAAGACAGACAACATTAATTTCACCTATAAAATGATGTTAAACAATGGATTAGCATGTCTTTGTGGTTACGTAACACGTCAGCACTTGAGTAGAAAAGGACCAGATTTGCCTACAGTACAGCCAGAGTTGCACTCTACGTCACTGTCTACAGGAAGACAATCCAAAGTTACCAGTTTCGCCCTGTTAAGATCTTAAAATTGCTTTATTTCCTTCAAAATTCTGTAACGTCTTGTCTTAAGACATGAAAATAAGGAATAATTTGTTTCGCAGGCGGGGAATACAAAAGTAGAATAATTTCTGCCCAAAGGTTTGCATAACAAACAAATAAAGAGTTGACAAATAACACACATAGAGTTATCCCCAAACAGTCCACACGATAACAGTAAAATCTAGTACAAAACAGTTCAGTTACAAAGTTCAAAATTTAACATCAGTAGAAAAAACAAAAGGGAAATTAAATCTAAATTTAGTTTAAATATCTCGTGCTAATCAGATAGTTTAACCTTGGACGCTCGTAGACCCGGGGATAACGTCATCGATATTTTTACGCCAACTTAATTAATATAACCTGTAGCGCAAACTCAGTGCATTCATCAAACTGTTGTTTACATCATTCAATTAATTTATTACAGGAATAGTACAATTTTAAATACCAGTGCGTTAATTCCCATATTCTGTCTGAAGTCTCTGCTCTGGATCATGAATTATCAAGGTTTTGGTTTAAGATCTCATGTTAACTTATCGAGTGGGCTGACCAGTGCAGCTTCAGTGGTCAAACTGGGATTTGCTGGTGCAGAGAGTCTTTCGAAAGGGGCTAGGCTTAGAATAAAGGTCAAGACAATGGTTACATTTGGCCACCTGGCCTTAATAATCTTTCTGCAAAGGAAATGGTTACAAATCCGTCTAGTAGTTTCACCATTATAGTTCAAGGCAAGCAGTAGCAAAATTAATTATTTCATTTTTACACAGGTGTGCCAATATTTGGAAATTGGCACGCCACACCTATTACTGGTATTCTGGCTTACCTTCCACAATACAACCCTCCCTTCCTCCCCCGCGTCTAAATTAAAGTTATGAAACACAGGGGCGTCCCGTTTTCAGACAAGACGGCAAAATTGGTGACGCAATGGGTCAAAGACTGTTTTGTCTCTCTGTTAGAGTGAGATGTGGAGCTGGCCACGGCCAAGCTGAAACATCTCTTTCTCATCAGCTGGGCCGCATGAAAACTTGAGTTAGTTGGCAGAGAGAGAGAGAGAGAGAGGCCTCGCACACTGAGACACGCCAGACCCGACTGAGTGCAACACCCCAGCCTTGACCTGTAGAAGTTGGGAGGGCTCAGTGATGATGAAATTCCAACCACAGGTCCGCTGATTTGTTTGTTGTTTCTTTGTTTGTAGATCCAGGTTTCAGGTTTCACCTCTCAGCGCCAGGTGAGGTCTCTTCCCGCCCACAACAACTTAAGACTGTTGGCCTTCAATCTCTTTGTGTGGGAGGGGATGATGAATATGATGACGATGATGATGATGATGAGGGGCGGGGGAGGTAAAAGGTATCATCAACCAGGAGTTACTGGCACTTGAAGACAAGGAGGAAAAGAAGAAGAGGGTGCCGGAAATTTGTTATGAAATGCTTTGTGAGACTTGGGTCATAAGTGACGGAGCTAGCTGGTGATGGAGCATGTCTAACTGAGGGCACGGATGCAAAGGCGTAACTTGTGTCGGTAGCGCAGAGGGCAAAGAGGGAAAGAAAAAAAACAAAGAAAGAAATGAAGTGGCGTTCCCTGTAAAGTGTTGTTTTTTTTGTTTCTCATATTATATGTTTCTGTCCGATTTTTACACACAGTGGTATACAAACTAGCTACTTTTAAATTTTTGTCATTCGTGTACGGTGTGATGTTTCCACTTTCTCGCACTCTTCCTCTCACTAACTTTCTTCTGACACCAGCCGTGATAGGCACGGCACAAACACACTATCTCTCTTCTATAAGTTATAACAAACGATATCTGTATTGCTTATCTATACAATAATTATTCATTCATTCAATAATAATAGGAACATAGGTCATACAATTTCACGTGAATTTCGATGGAATGAAATCAATGCAAATCAGTACATGATAATTAAAAGGCTTCGTAATATTCAATTCCTAGCACATTTTATAAAACACATGGGTGCATTCATCATAAGGAAACCTCTCCTTTAGGGATGTATGGCGCTATCTGGGCACTGGTTCTTCCTCTCTACTCTGGCTTGACTGCGCAGTTAGATCAACAGGTATCGGCAGGTACCAATAGGTCGGGAAACCAAGAAGCCACGATGTCGTTAATCAAAGGACAAGAAGTTGAGAAGCCAAGAAGGTGTTGTTCTTCCTCCTCTGTAGAAAAACAATCGCAACTTCCTAATCTACTGCTGGAAGGCATGACTTCCATACTTACTCCATGACGGATATTCATCACCAATACTTTTAACCGCTGACACTGTTATAAGTCAGGCTGCAGCTCCCATACTCCATAGGCTCCCATATAGGCAATAGAATAAACGATCAATACAGTTTTAATGATATTTACACGTTCCCCACGAAGAATAACGCTCTCTCTAACAGACCCCATCCTATAAGGTTTCGTAACATATATGTAACGGCGTTTCCGTGACCCTCTCAGAGGCAGTAGTTATACCAAAGTAAACCCACTAGATTTAGGTTCTACAATCATGAACATTAAGTAAAATACACATACATCGTACAATTAACTTACCACTCAGCCACAGCTCAAATGCCGACAAGATACCAAAGATACCACGCTCTGACAAAGGATGTTTGCGGGTTCCCTGACCTTCCCCACTCACAAGACTAGTACAAAGTTACAGTTGCAGTTGTGGTCTCCTCTTCGGCACGAAGCTGGTGAGTGCTCTCAGCGGTCTGAAGTTGGAAGGAGCGTTCGGGGATTTATACCCAGTCGGGTAGCGTCCCAAGACGCTCACCGAGTGTACATTAGTTATCCTAATAGCCACCGCCGTCGACTCCACGTCAAATACTATTGAAGCATCTCTACCCCCCAAGCAATTCCCAGGTGATCTGATCGTCAAGTACGGCGGTCAAGTAAACACTACCCTTTCCGGGTGTCAAAACGCTTTCCGTTGCATCGGCTACTTTCCCCCTCTGGCCTACAATAACTCTGTCTCCCCGCCGTTAACTATCTTCCCACGCTAGTTATACCTTGCCGGTCTGTCACCCTGTTACATACGGGTAATACCAAAATTTTAAAAACGAAATACCGGTACCCTTTTATTGTTAAACGGAAGAAACTGAAAATAAGTACTTACATTATGGCTAAAACATGTTTAGAACTTAGAACTACAGCCACCTACTTACATCTCATTGGAATGCTCTCCTTCTCTCCCCCCGGCACTGAAGTAGGGTTCCAGGCTCGTGCCCCCAGCTACCCCCACACTAGTTACGCCACTGCACGCAATGTCGTGTTTCCGGAATGTGACCCCCGTCGGTGTCAAGCAGTCAACCGATACCGTTACACTACAGTCTAGGCGTGTCCCCACGTGCCATACACACGCACACACACACAGACACACACACACACACGATGAGTTCACAGATCTGTAGGAACAATAATGCCCTTGCTTGTCTCTATGCCATATCACTTAATAAACCGTATTATTTTCAGAATCGTCTCTCGGATTTGGGGTTTGGGGAGGGAAAGGGGGGGGGGGGAGGGGGGGGGGGTCTGTGCATAAACAAGTATGCTTTGCAGTTATGTTACGAATTGAAAAGTTGAGTTTTGTCCAACAGAATCAGTTTTTTAAGGATTACAATAAAATCAAATGCAGGCAAAATGCATGCAGTCCGTGTAAAATGGCACTCAACGTTTCAAATGATCAAGGCTTTGTCATGGACATTAACGTTTTAATAACCTCGCGCTCGTACCAAAGGATGGAAGAGGGGGGGGGGGGTAGAACCCAAGCCTATGAAAAGCGTATAAGTGCAGGAGGGGGGGGGTCAAAATGACCACAACCCAGTGACACATACCTCGTGGATGGCCTTCTCATCTACCTATCTCATTTTCTTCTATTCTTTCTTACACTTGCTCATCTCAAGCGCCTCCTTCAGTGAACTCACCCATCTTTTCATCCTTCTTTCGTTCCGTTACTGTCCACATAATTATCTGTCATCTTGCCAACCCTCTTCATCAGTTTCGTCTTGATTCATTTCTCTTGTCTCTGAATTTTGGCGATTTTTAAATTATGTTTTTTTACTGTTAATTTTTCCTGTACATGATATTAATTTTCCTCTTTCTCACCGTCAATATCGTCTTTGTCATCACCATTTGGCATCTAATAATAATAATAATAATAATAATGATGATAATAATACATTACATTTGTATGGCGCATTTCCATTAACAATGCTCAATGCGCCTTACATAACTCTCTCTTCCTCTCTCACTCTCTCCCCGTTCCTCTCTCTCTCTCTCTCTCTCTCTCTCTCTCTCTCTCTATCTCTCTCACACTCTCTCTCCCCCTACCTCTCTCTGTCTCTCTCTCTCTCTCTCTCTCTCCCACTCTCTCTCTCCCCCCGACTCTGTCATTCATGACGAACTCTCTCTCTTTTTCTACCACCTTTTGGAAACACTGTGAGAATAGATAAGGTTTTAGTTTACTTTTAAAAATCTCCAAATTAGATGATTCGCCAACAACTTTCGTTAGTTTGTTCCATACAATTGGGCCGAAATGTGTTAATGAACGTTCACCAAATGATTTATAGTTTTTACCTGGAACACACAAAAATTGTTTTACCATTAGAAGTTCGTAATGCTCTTGGTGGCCAGTAGAGCTGTAGACAATTTGTCAAATAGCTGGGCGGGCTCTGGTTTAAACATTTGTAACATATGACAGCAGTTTTATACTCAATTCTTTGCATAATTGGAAGCCAATGCAACTCTTGCAGATCTAATTAATCTTAGCACCCCCATCGCCCTTCCCTCCCGGCTTTCCATCTTTTTTTTTCTATTTGTCGCTTTCTTTTTTATGCTGAAGAGCTTTTGAATCCAGGTATAAACCCAGACACAAGGCAGAACATCGCCGTCGGCAACAACAACAACAACAACAACAGCAGCAATATGAAACACAGTAAAAACTGCCTTGATCAGTACCACATAACACTAAATAATAAATAACATCACGCCTACTTCTACCGTCCTGCACTCCTTAACATTTCTTTGAATCCACCTTTAACATAGAACTGCTCGGTTACCTGGATTTCATCCCCGAGACATCAATTTCATTTTGTGTTTCACAATCGAATCATACCAGGTGTTTAGAAAAGAATTCAATTACTTTGTTATCAGGATATCTTATCCTGTTTCTTTTTTCCAAGTTACGTGTAATTCAGATTTGCCGAGTTCGATATCTGGGTCAGTACAGACGACCTTACACGGTTACTTAAGTACTCTAAGAAGGTACAAGTCCGGGTAGGTGTTAACGTGTTGGCCTGGCCAGGATGAAATGCGTTTATCCGCTAGTAGTCCGGCGGTCGTATCCGGGTTCACGAGTATTTCTCTCTGTAACTTGTGTGTAGTGGAGATAGCAAGCGGGGAGGGCAAGGCGGTGCGGGTGCTGGGTGCGAGCACTAATTAATTGCCATAAGCTGTAAATTGCTGCACGTACCGGTACACATAAAGATGAGTAGGGAGAGGTCGGGGTTGGTGGCAAGAGGGTGTTAGAATAATGGCTGTTGTTACTGGTGGGGGGGGGGGGGTCAGTGTGTTTTACATGGGAAACTACAAGTGAACGGTGGACACAACTCTGTAGTTTCTCTATTTGGTTTTGCAATTTGTCAACGTCTCCATAACAACATCCCAGATTAATTGAAGCTGTTTGAGGTTTTTGGCTGGACATGGGGGGGGGGGGGTTTGATTGGGGGAGGGGGGGTCGTTGGTCTGTCTCAAACATGAAAGTTGTTTTTTTTTGGGGTGGGGGGGGGGTATTTGTACCCCCCTATGAACGGAAATGGAGAGGCATGTTTAATTTGTTTCTTTTTACTTTGTTTGTTTAATTTCTCCGTCTTAACTTTGCACTTAGTGTTATGGGGGCACACTCCCTGACCGTGTCCAGAGACGGAAGTATAACATTGGCCACTGTACTGATTTTATGGTTAATTTAATCGTTATATATGTGTTGATGATGCTGGTGCTTGTGGTAGTTTTAATGAATGTATTATATCATACATGTGCTATTCTAGAGCCAAAGGGTGATCATGTATGCACCTAATACTTTGTGAATATTGCACCAAAAATGATGAAACTTTGTAGACTACCTCAATTTCGGGCCACAAGTTACATGGATACATCCATTTTGGATTTTTTTGTTTTTTGTTTTTGAGCCCCGGAAAAAGAGTCGCATTTTCGTCGAGGAGAATGGAAAAGTGTGACCGGGAATCATGTTGCGACTACGTGACCCCTTTTTAGGAACGGCACCTTGGCTAGTTAGGTGTTAATTTGTAGCGCAGTTGCTGTTACATGCTATCAAACCTAAAACGCATGTAAGTCATGTTCACAACGCACAAACTCATATTCATACATGTACGAGAGTACGACTAGACAATGTTTACACTCACAAATGTTTACATCCTGGAACAGAGATATCCTCTACAACATACAACACATCATTACGTAAAACACTTAAGTGACCTGCGGATAATATCTCCTCCCTTCCCAGCAAACAAAACATGAAACATGTGGAACGAGTTTTCCATATTACGAAGGTTTTTCCAACAAATTATTGCCATTTTGCTAATTTCAAGGACATGACGAGTTACACCATGGAGAGTTCAGTTTCCCCGTACGACTGTCATGGCATAAAACTGGTGGCCAGATCTTTCTGCGTCAATGATATTTTTAAAACATTATTATTATTAATTGAGTGTTGTCTTAAATTGCGCACTAAGACAAAACCAGTTTTCAAGAAACATGTTCAGAAGGAAATGAAGGGCAGCAGGCTGGTGTAAATATGTACACAAACGTTCATGTAAAGAAAGCTGGAGAGATCTCTGTCTTGCTCTGACTCAGTGTTTCTCAGGGTGGGGCGTGGCAAGATTTTGATGGGGACTCGACTTTAGAATGAGGCGTGGAGAGTTTCCTTAGATCTCTGATGTTCATAGTGAGAATAAGTAACAAGTGAATAGAGCTGGAAATAAAGTTTTGATTAAAACTACCGCTGAATGTATAATAATAGGCTCTTTTCGTCTTGGCAGACGATCTAAGCAGCTATATGTGTCCTACTTCTGCAGCTACGCTCGTGACTGATTCTGCCTATATTCGACAGGCACGCTCTGTCGCAGAATCTGCATATGAGGGAGGTGCCATAGGGCAATGAGTTATCTTTTCTTGTCTGGCGTTTTGCCTCAAGGGCTGCAACAATGTTTTTTTCATGGTGTTTTATGCCAGAGTCCACTGATGTTTTCCATGCTGATCTGTCTTCTGCTGTCGTCTCCCACGTTCTCAAATCGATGTTACACTTTATCATACTGCTCTTGCATGTATCTTTGTACCTCAGTTTTGGTTTTCCTCTGGGTCTGCTACCTGTAGCCATTACACCATATAAGAATTGCTTGGAGATTCTGTTGTCGTCCATCCTCTTCAAATGCCCCAGCCATCGCAGTCTCTTTTTGCACAAGATGGTCAACATGGTTGGGAGTGCTGCCCGTTTCAAGACCTCTGTGTTGGTAACTTTATCTTGCCAGCTGATGCCAAGGATCTTGCGGAGGCATCTCAAGTGAAATCCATTCAGTTTCTTCTCTTGTCTTGAATATAACGTCCAGGTCTCTGAGCCATAGAGGAGTGTGCTCAATATACATGTTTCATATATCCTGATCTTTGTTTTTCTATTTAACATTTTGTTATTCCAAGCTCTTTTGTTTAATTTTCCAAAGGCTGTGGCTGCTTTTCCTATTCGGGCACCTATTTCGCTATCTAATGAAGTTGAAGAAGTCATTGTTGATCCCAGGTAGCAAAATTTCTGGACAGTCTCCAACTGGTTGTTGTTCAGCTTGATGTTGCATTGTGTTGTGCCATCTTGTGTCATAATAACAGTCTTCTGGACGCTGATAACAAGAGAGAAAGCTTTACATGCTTGTGATAAGTCGTCCATCATTGATTGTAGTGTGGACTCGCTATGGGCAACTAGTGCTGCGTCATCTGCAAACAGCAATTCTCTGATCAATGTTGACTTGGTTTTAGTTTTTGCTTTGAGGCGTGCAAGATTGAAGAGGGATCCATCAGTTCGCCAGTGGAGATAAACATCTCCAGGGGATTCCCTGAATGCAAACTGCAGAAGCATGGAGAAGTAAATACCAAAAAGTGTTTGTTGGTGCCAGGACACAGCCTTGTTTCACCCCGCTTTTGATGTTGAAGCGATCGGATGTAGAACCATCAAATTGGACTGTGGCTTGCATATCTTCATGAAAGGACATGATGAGTTGGAGGAGTGTCGGGGGGCATCCGATCTTATGGAGCACCATATACAGTCCTGATCTGCTGACTGTGTCGAAAGCCTTTGTTAAATCGACAAATGCCATATGTAAAGGTAGACTTTGCTCGCGACACTTTTCCTGCAGTTGACGTAAAGAGAATATCATGTCCATGGTTGGTCGTCCTGACCTAAAACCGCACTGGCTTTCTGGAAGTACTCTTTCTGCTAGTTGTTGAAGACGCTTTAAAAGTATTTTGGCAATTGCTTTTCCTGTGATACTTAGCAGAGATATGCCTCTGTAATTATTACAGTCTCCCTTATCACCTTTGTTCTTATATAAGGTCACGATGTTAGCATCTTTCATATCTTGTGGAATCTCTTTATGCTTCCAGCACAGGATGAGGAGCTTGTATAGATGAGGAAGGAGGAAATCTTTGTTCTCTTTCAAGATTTCCGCTGGTATGTTATCACTACCCGGAGACTTTCCACTTGCAAGCTCATCTATAGCCTTGTTGAGTTCTTCCTGCGTAGGTTCTTTGTCTAGGTCTGTAAATTCTGGGAGCTGCGGGAGGGCCTCTTCTAGACTGTCGTCCACTGTACGTTCTTGAGAGTAGAGATTTGAGTAATGTTCAATCCATCTGGCCATTTGTTCGTTTTTATCTGTGATTTGTTCACCTGATGACGATTTTAGTGGTGCTATCTTGTTAATCTGTGGGCCAAGAGCAATCCGAATTTTCTCATACATTCCTCTACTATCTCCGATGTCATGAGCTTTCTGTATGTCTGTGCAAAGATTCTCCCAGTATGTGTTTGCGCATTTCCGTGTCTCTTTTTGAAGTGTAGATTTTGCAGCTCGTAATTTGTTTAAGGTGCGATCTGATGGAGTTTTGTTGTGTGCCAAAAGTGCCATGCGCTTTTTCTCGATAAGTGGCAATAGTGTTGCTTCGTTTTCTTCAATCCAGTCTTTATTGTTTGATCTGTTTGTACCAAAGGCCTGAGAAGCAGAATCGTGCATAGCTTCCTTTAAACCGGCCCACATCTTCTCTGGTGTAGTATCATCTATGGAGAGGAGCTGTTCTTCCATCTTCCCCTGAAAAACTGCTTGCATGTCTTTGTTGCTGGCATTTCGTGTGTTAATTTTGGTCTTTTCGTCTCTTTGGCTCTGTGAATGTTTCTGCCCACAATCTTTGTCTTGGCTAAAACGAGCAGGTGATCGGTGTTGCAGTCTGCACTGTGGTATGATCTTGTTTGTTTGATGTTGTTCAGATGGTTCTTTTTGACGATAATAAAATCAATTTGATGCCAATGTCCAGATCTGGGATGACGCCATGAGACTTTGTGGCAGTCCTTTCCATTGTAAAAAGTATTTGTGATGCATAGATTGTTGTCTGAGCAGAGTTCCAAAAGTCTCTGGCCGTTGTCGTTGATCTTGCCTAATCCAAAATGGCCGAGACAAGTTTGCCATGCTTGTTGATCTGTGCCAACTCTGGCATTGAAGTCACCAAGGATAAAAATCTGAAGGTCTTCATAAAACTTGTCTTTGTTTTCTGTTTCAGCTGCTAATGTTGGAGCATAGGCACTAATTAGATGGGCTGTGCCTGACTTAGTCTTCAGCTGCATGGTGATGATGCGTTCGGATATACCTTGAGGTGTATTAATTTTGGCGAAGAGCTTGTTGTTGACTGCGAGCCCACACCATAAAGTCGAGGCTCTTCTTGTCCTAGACCTTGCCAGAAAAAAGTGAAGTTTGCCTCTCTCACTGAGCCACTATCAGCCAGTCGTGTTTCCTGCAAGCCCACGATGTCAACGTTTAGCCTCTTGAGTTCTTTGTTTATGATGGCAGTCTTTCTTAACTCTTTGGTGTTGTCAAGATCAGTGTTGTCAAGTCCTGTGCACATTGTCCTCACATTCCAGGTGCCCAACTTCATTGGGATTGATTTAAATTTGCGTTTCTTATTGCCTGGTGCTTGGCTTTACGTCTGCTTTTTGGCTTTTGTCCTATCTCCATACACCCATAAGAGCAGGCAGACGTGGCGGATCGACACCTTACTGACTGGGGGCTGCCCAGTTTAGGCGGGCGGTAGCCGATCAGTGCAGCTGAATAGCTGCTCCCACCGCCGAGAGAGACCCGTGGCGCCTTCTCTGTTCGCCAAATAGAGTCGACTTAGAACCCGTAACTGTCTCTCCCCGTGTTGTGTCCATGCTGGTCAGCAAGGATGGAGTGTCCTCTCCATTGTCTTCATGCTGCACTAGCTGTGGTTGAGCGATAGGCGATGTGCACTGTACTTGCTCGGATTGCAGTGATCTCCTTTAGGCATGCTGCTTGCCTGGGCTTCTAGAGAGAAAAGTGTCTAGCCCATCTTACACTTTCCCCCTCTCGACAGTGTTGATAAGCTCCAAAGGAAAGACAGGGTCCATACGTTTGGAAATCAACAAAGTTGCAGGGGCTGCCAGAGAATGGATTGGCTAAGAGCCTCCCCATCAACTGCCTTAGGGGCCCTCCCTCCGGATTTGTTTAGGGTTTACTCCCCTAGCCTTTGACCCTCCCGGGCCACTCACAAGGCAGTGAGGACAGTCACAGGTTGTACCGTTTACTGCCTTACAGTAGCAGCTAAGCTGACCTGACATATATGTATACATACTGAATATAAAGATATTTCAAAAATCTGTTTGTTTTAGTGCTGTATATTAACTTTGTCCACTCTGAGGTAGGCAAACCTTTAGCTATAGGGTTGATCTTCACTATAATGCTATGTTTACATAGAACAATAAATTAGAAATTTCTTTTCCGACAATTTTTACCGAGTTTGTTATTGCAATGATGGAATAAGTAGAGACAGTTTTTCCTAGTGAATGGAGAAAAGTTGTAAATCTAGATTTGTAAATGACGTCAAGATGCCTGGACAACCTACGTCATTGGTGGCTTCTGGTGCTCCTGGTGCGACTTTCAACTGTCTGCGGGGCGCACATTTTTTGTGTGTGTGTGTGCGTTTTTTTTTTTTTGAAAATTGCATCAGGGCGTGGGACAAAAAAAGGTTGAGAACCACTGCACTGATCTTCACAAAGTCCTTTTCTTGCCTTACTACGAGGCTAATGTCAGACCTACATATTCTGTTTGGGACTCCAAATGGCTAAACGTACGCAGCCTATATTAATAATTATAGTTTTAGGTCGTGCTGCATTTAATTTAAACCTAAATTATTTCAGATATCTATTATATATTTCAGTAACTTGCAACTTTTGGCATGACTAACTGACCAAACTATACACTCTTCAGGCCTTAAATTTGGCAGGAAGGTGGCAATTGAGATAAGGAAGATGATGGCTGTAATTAAAAGTTGTTTACTTCGAGCATGTCTTTTTAAAAAATGACAATGTTGAATACTATGTACGAAATATCATAAAAACCACAGAAAAACTGTGGGGTCGCAGCAGGGCTATAAGCAAAGTCAAAATTGGGCAAAAAGAAAAAGTTGTATGTTGCAATGCCCCGCGTGAGAAATAAAACCCAAACAATACATCTGTATTTTTGCATGTTTGTTTCGTAAAATTATAGTACCGTGCATGTCATAAAAAGTAACCGTATCAAGCGTTCAGTTTGGTGCGTAGTGTTCTGGTGCGCATGAAATCTGATGCAAGACTGTAGTTTATTACTTTTATTATATGAGGGGGGGGGGGGGCACATGATTGTTTATTCCGGGCAATGCCCGGTAGGTCATCTAGTTAGTATATAAACGGGCTAGCTGTAAAGTTGTCCATTTTTTGTAAGAATAAAAGTTCACTCTGCCAAGATCCCTAGAATACATCCGTCAAAATCGGATCTCAGTACCGGGTGTAGCAATCAAGTGAATCAGCACAAAGACTAAAGGACAACATTCGCAAAGTCATGTTGAGTCAACAGATTTTTCTCTCTCCAATAAACTTTCCACGCCAACGGAAAGCCAAAGTGTGGTTACACCCATGGATCTCCCTTAGAAAACAAACCTGTTTTAATGTCCTCTGACTATAACCTTTTTAACTGTTATCATTGCCATTTTTTATCCTCTAGTCCAGGATGTCACAAGGCAAACAAACAGAAAACGTCAATGGAAAAAGAAATGTAAAAGAAAAAAAAAGTCACGATGTCTAATGGCCAGTTCACATAACTAAACTTAACCACTCCTTGATATTTTTTTATTGTAACAAGAACATGCAGGTGTTTCAGGGGATGTCGTGGGTATTTCCTAGGCCACTTTGACCTTCTAGAGTCAGTGTCGCGATACACATTGTTCCAGGACACGCCTCGCTACCCATCTTTTCCCTGTACTGTTTTCTACAGCAATAATAATGATGATTAACTGAGCCAGAGAGTGACCGTGGTGTTACTCCAGAAACATTTTGTGATGAATGTCTTTTTATACAACAGACACATTCTTTGTTAAAGAATATAGAAGAAAGCTTATCTGTGTTGACAGACAAACAAACAGACAAACAGACAGACAGACGGACAGACAGACGGACAGACAGACCGATGGATAGATAGATAGATAGATAGATAGATAGATAGATAGATAGATAGATAGATAGATAGATAGACAGACAGACAGACAGACAGACAGACAGACAGACAGACAGACAGACAGATAGATAGATAGATAGATAGATAGATAGATAGATAGATAGATAGATAGATAGATAGATAGATAGATAGATAGACAGACAGATAGATAGACAGACAGTTAGATAGATAGATAGACAGATAGATAGATAGATAGATATATAGATAGATTATTAGATAGATAGATAGATAGATAGATAGATAGATAGATAGATAGATAGATAGATAGATAGATAGATAGATAGATAGATAGATAGATAGATAGATAGATAGATAGATTATTAGATAGATAGATAGATAGATAGATAGATAGATAGATAGATAGATAGATAGATAGATAGATAGATAGATAGATAGATAGATAGATAGATAGACAGAAATGTCTGTTTTGAAATCTGAAAATAAACCACTCTGTGCTATGCAATAAAACATCCCTATAACGCCATGTTTACAGAGAACATTTAGAAATTTCTCTTTCGAAAAAAATATGTTCCGAGTTTGTTATTGCAATGACGTAAAATGTAAAGACAGTTTTTCCGAGTGAATGGAGAAAGGTTGTAAATCTAGATTTGGAAATGACGTCAAGATTCCTGGACAACCTACGTCACTGGTGGTTGCTGGTGCTCCTGGTGCAACTGTCTGTCCGTGCGTCCTGCAGCACAAACAGGCGTGACCTTATCCGTAACGTATCGCAAATACATTCACTGGGAAAGAACCCGGATACGACTTTATCCGGTCGGATCCTGGTTATAGGAGTTCTAGTTCAAACGCACTGATAAAAAGATACAATTGTGCAAACACTTGTGTCACGATAAGGTTTGTCATCAAATCATCTCACAGGGTGTCCAAATTCCAGGGCCGGGGAAGAGGCGTGGTTGGGTGGGGGAGGGGGGAGGGGATATTAAAAGTTAAACAGACTGGCGTAAGGGTCCCGGTTGTATGAAGAGGTAAACAGTACTATAGAGTATAATGGAACGGTGAAAGATAAGAACAGACTTGAGTCCCTAAACTAGAGGCACTAAATTTCAAGTTCTGTTCTGCTGGTAAAGATTGCATTCAAGAGGGGATAAATCGCTGTTTGTTTGTTAAGTATTGGAGACTTGCCAAGGGCAGAAACTGCTGTCAAATGTGGCCCATGTGACGTTGTGACGTAGATCACATACCAAAGTCTGGTAATGTTTTTGTGTTTGGAGATTTTATTAAATTTTTTTTATAGATTTTTTGTTGTTGTTGTTGTCCCTAGACCACAGAATGTGTTGAACAGGAAGCTTTTGCGGCAGTTAGATCTTACCTTTTATGAAACCGCAGCTGAATGTTGACAGAAGGTGGCAGAGTTCAGTCTCCCGTCCGTTACGCCCAACATACCTCCGCCCACCCTCTTCTTCCCTCCTTCACTCCTCAGCCGGATATTTCTAAATGACCGGAAAAGTATGACATCCGAATAATTTGTCATTAATTTAGCCGACTGGTGAGGTCCGTTGTATTTGATGATTTATCTGTGCAATCGTGTAAACAGAAACTAAAATCAGTTCTAAATGATTGCTCCCACCCCTTGTTCCATCAGATGGTCCGATCCCAAAGAAGTGGACGAATACAGTATTTAAAAACAAACAGAGAGCGCTATAGACGATCTTTTTTGCCATCCACAATTCGAAGTAGCAGTGTTTCTTGATGTAGTATGCTGTTATTAGTTTTTCCTAATGGACTATTCTTATTGTGCGTGTGTGTGAGCAATGTTCTTATTTGTTGGTAATGCTGTCTGAGCAATATGCATGTGTGCGGTGTGCGTTAAAGACCTGTAGGTCTTAGATATTGTATCTGTACTGTTACTGAATGCTGTGATAAAAAATTTCCTGGAAACAGGATAATAAAGTCATATCTTATCTTATCTTATCTTATCTTATTTAAAGCCATATAAACCCTGGATCCTTCCCACCGACCCTCATCATCCCATCCCCACCCACCAAACCCTTTTCTCTGGGACGTACGTTCTACCTTGGACAGAAAAGCTAAAGAAAATCCGGGAAGGTTGAACTTATTGATCACAATGGATTGCTCAGTTCAATGACTCGCCATCCACTCCAGTCAATTAATCTAAACTGATAAATCGGGGGGAAATGACGGGGAAGAAAAAAATGTCACTGAAGCCTAACGTTTTTGCCATCTCACTATAGACAGACATTGATTTCTGGCGGGCCAATTTAAGGCTCACACCGTGTACTTGGGTTAGAGTGGTAGAGAATTGCAGTCATGTATCTGACATTTGTTTCCGATGGAGAACTTCTTGACTTGGGCATTACTTGACTTTCTCAAGGGTTGGAAGGGGGGGGGGGGGAATCTTTTCCCACATTTTGGAGTCACCGCCTCGAGAGGGCCAGAGGTGTGTGTGTGTGGGGGGGGGGGGGTGACATCAATACTGATGATCACGATATCGATATTTAGATTTGTGCACTCAAATCCAATGGAGATAATTTTTGTTGTGTTTCACACGAGTAAAAATGTCAGAAAAAGAAATTCAGATGCAAGATAACTGCCCTCCCTCAACTCTGACATGTGCCCAGGGGTATCTTTGTATCACACCCTTTCCTAATGACATCTATTCTTGTCGGCGAAAAGATTGGTTTGAATAGAGTATAATTTGGTACTCAGTCTTGACAGTGAACCAAGATGCAGGATCTAAAGAACGCTCAAGTCATCACAATAAGGGATGCTCATTGATGAAAATTATTATGTTTGTTTGTTTGTTCTGACCGACGTCGACCAATCAGACAGAGGAACGGAAAGACAGATAGACGCAAAACAACAGGAGCGTTGGGAGAGGGTCCATTTGATTTGACATAAGAAAAGGCTTTAGAGGGGCGTTTTGTAAGGGGACCGTGGTACAAATACAAAGTGGAACAGGAAAATTCAAAGGTTAGAATGTAAAACACCACGGCCCCCTAACAAAAGCAAGAAGTTATCTCCCCCTGCCTCCCATCCTTGTCTTGAATCAACTGTGGATTCCCGGTGGACACGCCCATCGCAGACATGACTGCAGCAACTGCCAGACATTCATAGCTAGAGGCCAGACTAGCGCTACGCAAGTCCCCGAGTGGCGTCGTCGGTAGGTGAAGTAAAGATGGCGGCCAACTTACGGCAAGCCTGCCTTGACCTAGACAGTACAGCTAAAGTAAAGCCAATTTACGCTGGCTCAAAGATCTTTGCTTGAAGATGAAGACCACAAATCGGTGTTTAATTCACAAAGCCGGTGTGGTATCCCATATTATCCCCCCCCCCCCAAAATCTATCCCCCTGATATTTCAAAATATCCCCTGGATATTCTAGGATATCCTAGAATAACCCCCGGATATTCTGGAATATTCTGGTTTATCCCCCCGGATATTCTAGAATATCCCCCTCTATAACAGTTTATCCCCCCATTACAAATTATCCCCACACCTTTCTTTGTTTGTCTTTGGGTAGCCTCTTTCCCCCTTTTCTTCGTGTGCGTTTCTATTTATTATACAATCTTTCTCTGCCACACGCACAAAAAATACACATTTACAAATTGTGACTTAACATGCATTTTAAGCCGACCCTTAGAATTGGACTAGGGGCATACATCTTTCTCCTCCAGTCCATCAACCATACCCTTTTCTGGAGCTTTTAGCAGTAGTAGTACTTAAAGAGATTAAATTTCAGGGGTGGTCTGTGTATGGAGCAATGAGAATAAAGTACATTGTACTCAGTATCAACAGACAACCAGGGCACCCATTCTTTATTGTGAGGAGAAAAAGGAACGGACAATGCACCAGCGTGCTAAAATTGACAATACCGAATCGAAGCTGGCACAAAATGAAGTCGAGATATAATCTTAAGAGGCCACTTGTGATCTTAAAGTTCTCACCTTATAGTAGGCTATGCTTTGACGGAAATGTGTATCCTGTGATAAAGCACCGTAGGTGTAATTTCCAAGTTTTTGAGGGACTAGCTCATGGAAGATACTGTCTGAACAGCACAGTCGGTAGAAAGCAGAGAGGTTATATAAACTCTTTGGTAGCAAGTTGTTGACTTCACGGGACAAGAGGAGTGTTAAAGAACTAATTATTGCACGTCAAGCATAGTGAAACAGCAGTAACGAATCTAGTGCTGATGAGGGATTTACAAACTTTGATAGAATTTCCCCCTTCAAAGCAACATTGTGGAGGATGTTACTGAAGATTACACCACCAGCTTCAGGAAAGTCTGTCACTGTCGTCAGTTCTGAGAGCTGCCATTTGGAGAAGCCAGCCGACTTGTCCCCTCTCCATTGCATTTAGTCACACATCCATCTCAGAAATATTCTCAACAGCTCCAAGGACTGGCTGCCCAAGTTGGAAGATCTAATTGGCTCAACATCCCCAGTCTTCTTTGTTATCAATCCTCTAATGTATGTTGCAAGTAGTCTGTCACCAAAGCCGAGCAAATGGCAGCATCAACAGGAAGAGTCTGTTTCTAGTTTACATGAGAAATAGTCATCAAAACCTACAGACTGTCCTGTTTTCGGGTCTCATGGACAAAACTTCCTAATCAGGGGCGAAATGCCAAGAACTGATGCAATCAAACAACTTTCAAAGACAATGCAGATTCGAGACAGTCGAGAAAAAAAATCCAGATTTTTGGACCATTCGGGGATATACATATAATATAAGTCGAGGTGAAGATCTGTAAAGTGACAAGCAGCCTATCCCATTCAAGTGTACCCATATAGATCTAGTCCCAAATTTTTTTGCCTTCCAGATCCAACACTTTTTACAGGCTTAGCGTGTTCTGAGTAAGAGATCCTTAAAAAAGTTATTATGGATTACAAGGAATTGCATCCTGGTTTTAATCCTTAAAAATGTTCCATCTTTCAGCCTCATCTGAGACTTCTTTTCCTTTCTACGGGTCACGGGACTCACACCACCTTTTTTCCCTCCTTGAAAGTCTATCGTTCCATTATGTAATGATAGCATAAAACTATTGTGCGTCCTCCTTCTCCCTATCACCCCCGCCTCATTTCCTCTAAGTATTTCTGTCAATGCAGCAGGACACAATCAGCAAATGTGAAAAGGGGTGCTGGATTAATATATCTATAGTCCATGCCGCAACAACTGTTTTTCCCTACTATGTTACAATGCACATACTGCATTTTGTCAGCCTTCAGCCATGGGATAGGCAACCCCGCCAGTGATGTCAGTAAAACTTTAGAACAGTGATTCTCAACGTGGGCGATATCAGCCCCCTGGTGACGTCATTCTCATTTCCAGGGGGGAAGGGGAGGGGAGGAAACGAAGAAAAGGGCGACAAGTGGGAGAAAAAGAGGAAAGGGGGCGATATGGAAGTTTAGGGGAATCAGCAATGAAGAGAAATTTGGGGGCAGATACATGTCAGTCATTGACCTCTTCTACATCATGCTTAGATGGGTTTGATGAACAGAAAAGAGCTGTTTTTTTTTGTTTAGTGCATTTGACAAAGAATGGTTTCTGGTTTATAATGAATCATCAACATGTTTGTTGACTTTTTTCCCCGGGAAATAGGGGGAAAAGTGGGCGATGAAAGAAAATTTGGAATCTGTGGGGCAATTGCCTGAAAAGGGTTAAGAACCACTGCTAAAGAAGGTGAAATCGAGCTGGGGGATACTTTAGAATAGAGGGGGATGTTCTAGGATATCCTAGATTATCAGGGGGGTTAAAATAGGATGGGGGATATTCCAGGATGTCACACCGGCACCAAATAACTTGTTTTTGAGGTCGTTGTTTTCGGCAGACCTCAGCTCTTGACATTAATTTGCACCTTTATTTTTCTGGCTTTTTAAAATATTTTTCTTATTCTTGTTTTTTGTTGTTGTTTTGTATTTTTGTATTTTGTATACTGGGGTGGTGGGGGGGGGGGGGGGATTGGTGGCAGGGATTCGTTTTTTCTTGTTTCTTTCTTCAATTTTGCCAGGGGAGCGGCCTTGTCTTCTCGATTTCCAACTGCCACGGTATCTTGAACGTGTGGAACGTGCACACGGGCCATCTGCGTTTTTTTTTGTCCTTGTCCGACAGGTCTAGGTGCTCGATCCTACCTGCCATAGAATCAGAGACAGGAAATTCTGGCACCCAATAAAAAACACTCATTTCCATGTTTGATACAATCTATCTGTAGAGACTTATCGCAGCCAAAGGTGAGTCCGTGTCTTGGTGTCTATGAACAATTGAAACAAGCAACTGAGGACTAAGGTGTGAACTGCTGCAGATGTTTGCAGAGATAACGAAACAAGGTAGCAGCAGGTACACTTTTGTCTTTAGCCCAGAATATGTATGACGTAATTGTGAGCCCTGATTAGGAATAGATGGTGGAGAAAAATATTACAATTGAATATATTGTTTCTTTTTATGTGGAAGGTGGGTTAAATGTCATACCTTTTTTTTTTCCTTAGTGCAATATTCTCTCTCTCTCTCTCTCTCTCTCTCCTCTCTCTCTCCTCTCTCTCTCTCTCTCTCTCTCTCTCTCCTCTCTCTCTCTCTCCTCTCTCTCCTCTCTCTCTCTCCTCTCTCTCTCTCTCTCTCTCCTCTCTCTCTCTCTCTCTTACTCCCTTCTGTCCTGTCTCGCCTTCTCTCCTTTGCCTCTTCTATCTCTTCATTTGTCTCTCTCTCTCTCTCTGTCTCCTCTCTCTCTCTCTCTTACTCCCTTCTGTACTGTCTCTCCTTCTCTCCTTTGCCTCTTCTATCTCCTCATTTGTCTCTCTCTCTCTCCCTCTGTCTCCTCTCTCTCTCTCTCTCTCTCTTACTCCCTTCTGTCCTGTCTCTCCTTCTCTCCTTTGCCTCTTCTGTCTCCTCATTTGTCTCTCTCTCTCTCTCTCTTACTCCCGTCTGTCCTGTCTCTCCTTCTCTCCTTTGCCTCTTCTGTCTCCTCATTTGTCTCTCTCTCTCTCTCTCTTACTCCCTTCTGTCCTGTCTCTCCTTCTCTCCTTTGCCTCTTCTGTCTCCTCATTTGTCTCTCTCTCTCTCTCTCTTACTCCCGTCTGTCCTGTCTCTCCTTCTCTCCTTTGCCTCTTCTGTCTCCTCATTTGTCTCTCTCTCTCTCTCTCTCTTACTCCCTTCTGTCCTGTCTCTCCTTCTCTCCTTTGCCTCTTCTGTCTCCTCATTTGTCTCTCTCTCTCTCTCTTACTCCCTTCTGTCCTGTCTCTCCTTCTCTCCTTTGCCACTCTGTCTGGTCATTTGTCTCTCTCTCTCTCTCTCTCTCTTCCTCCCTTCTGTCCTGTCTCTCCTTCTCTCCTTTGCCTCTTCTGTCTCCACATTTGTCTCTCTCTCTCTCTCCCTCTCCTCTCTCTCTCTCTCTCTTTCTCTCTCTCTCTCTCTCTCTTATTCCCTGCTCCCCCGTCTCTCCTTCTCTCCTTTGCCTCATTTGTCTCTCTCTCTCTTTCTTCTTCCTTTCCTTTACTGTCTCCTCTCCATGTTCTCTTCTATCAGCTCTGCTGTACCCTTTGCTCAGTCAGAAATTACATTTTAGGAAGTTTCCCCACCCAATGGTCTCTTTTCAAGCGTGGTCTCCGAAACTACTGGGCACACCAAAGATTTTGCGGGTTCCGTGAGAGAAAGACGTTTACTTTGTTCAACCAAACACATTCAAACAGCATAAAGGCTTCAGGACGCAACAGGTTATTCCGTATTGTGCAATGTTCAAATAGTGTTTAAAAAAAAAAAAAGGAAATGTTTGCAGAAGGCGGTAGATCTGATAAACTTATGAACTCTCGTACGGGAAAACTGGAAAGCACGAATGCACGACGTGGCGTCCAATGAACGTGTAGTCCTGATGTACGGGATTATGTGATCACGTTTAAAGGAAATGTTCAGGTTCATTTGTTCAGAAAAAAAAGATGACGGCGTGATGGAGTTTGGACTTTTAAAATTATTACATCTTTATTGTGCGTTTTGTTTGTGAGCCGTAGAATGAATATTTGTTTAACTGTGTGCGCATTAGAGAAAGAAAGAGAGAGAGAGAGAGAGAGGGGGGGGGGAGACAGAGAGAAGGAGAGAGAAAGAGAGATGATAGATAGATAAACTCAGCACAATAAGTCAAGGAACAAAATTTCAAAGAATGACAACTCCAAAATGGTTAAACACAATTATTTATTCATTTTTTCCACAATCTATGAGACCATAGATTACGTGTGTGTACTTTGAATTCTAAACGAGGTCGCGATTTTGTTTTAACAAGAGTTCATGACAGTTTGGTTGATTAGACATAACGTGTTTGCGAGATACTGAAGTTTTATTTTGACATGTGAAATGTAAGTTGACTTATTGTGCTGAGTTTAGATGACAGACAGACAGACAGACAGACAGACAGACAGACAGACAGACAGACAGTCAGACAGTCAGATAGATAGATAGATAGATAGATAGATAGATAGATAGATAGATAGATAGATAGATAGATAGATAGATAGCCTCTCCACCACTACCATGAACAAGCGACAACTTCAGTGCTAACACATCCTACATAAAAAATTTAGTCACATTTTAATGAATGTTATCATTACTCATATTTAGGACAGGGCCTCACTTGAGTCATAGCACTTTCCCAAGATCGTGACGCGAGCCATTGAGAAGGGACAAACGTCACGAATGAAGCCAGCACGCTTTCTAGAGTCCCCTCGCACCGGCGTCCATTGTCAAACTGAGCAAAGTGACGGGTGGGTTCTTTTCTCGAGGGGGGGGGGGGGGGGTAGCGGATGTTTTCAATTCGTACATTTTGATATTTTCAAGGTCATTAAAAGAATGAGATCGTGCAGGTTCAACCCACAAACCGCGGTTATTTTTGGTTCCGACGAATAGGTAAACTGATTATATTTGGGCTCTACTCACGATATTCAACAAATAAGCTCTTATGTTTTGTTATCGGTAAATTGTGGCTTTTCAAACTCTGACGCCACTCTCTAAAAGGAAAAAGAAAAATTGAATAAAAAATGTGGGGATTCGGGGGCTGGGGAAGACACTCATACATACACTGTCTCTGACAAGTCGCAATAAGATCCGGAAATAAAGTTATTGTCTTGACAACCATAGTCCCTATGATGAGTTTCAGGACAGGTACTTCATAAGATCATAATGCTGGTTCTTGACGGACATTATGGCGTCTGGGCTCGGAGTTCGAATGTACCTACAAAACAACGTATCCATATTACATTATTAAATTCACAATTTTGTTTTAGAATTAAAATGGAAGAGACTATTTTCTTTAACCCTTTGAATACAGACGCCGTGAAAGCTAGATTTTCCCAAGTCCAGTTTATAATAAGATTCACGTTATTTTCAATGGTAAATAATTATGAATCTTAATCAAGCTATTGATCTATATTTAAAAGCCAGTAATGGAGGAAGAAAACCTGTAATTGATGCAGCAGTAAAGAGTTAGCAGCAATGTTGTTTCAGTAGTGAAAGGGTTAAGTGAAAAGAGAAATTAGTTGACACTTGGAAAATGGTAAAAAA
Organism: Onchidella celtica; assembly: GCA_963931925.1. NCBI lineage: Eukaryota > Metazoa > Mollusca > Gastropoda > Systellommatophora > Onchidiidae > Onchidella > Onchidella celtica. The sequence continues at coordinate 7,763,665 of OZ007573.1, read as the reverse complement.
TATATACTCTTTTTTTTTAATGCCTTCCCGAACAAAACTTCTGCTCCGCTAATCACCCCCTTCCCTTCCACCTCCCCCCCCTCCACTCCCCCCCCCCCCCCCGTTTCAACCCTGTTCCCCCCCCCCTCCCTCCATGTGAAAGCGGCGTGTATTTGCCAGTTCCGGTCTTGATTTTGAATTGTCTAGGATGTTTAAAAGCAGCATATTAAGTACAATCGACCCAGGAATGTCTAGTTTTCTCCGATGAAACTAACTGAGTTTCATTGTTGTCAAAGTCACGACAGAAAACACGGAAAGGCCAATAAGCGAGGCACCTAGCAGGAACAGACATTGGTGTTTACCAGACATTACTCATTTTTTTTAAATTCAAGTGTGACAATGGTAAAAAAAAATAGATTGTCACAAACGTGTTAAACATATTATAACATTTTGAAAAGGAAGTGTATATCCGTACAACACGTTGTATGGATATGGACAGTGCATATCCGTACAACATGTTTACCAAAAAGCGCGACTGGTGAAGGTTTGCTGAAACAAAACTTGGTATGGTGTTCACGAATTTAAAGTGACAACACATGGAATAGTCAGATGGACCTTGGGGCGTGAGGGTCTAGTCAGTTTGTATCAGTGGGCGGTAGTCAGATTGACTAATCAGGCGAAAAGGGGTTGGGGTAGCCATTGGTGATCGACATAGTACGAACTATGCAAATTAACAAGATCGGTAATATAGATTTCCGGTGTGTGTTCTACGTCATCGAATTGTGTACATTGTACAGTGCTTATCCGTACAACATGTTGTTGGGATATGTGCTTCCTTTTGAAATATACCGAGGAAACTCGGGGAAAAGAACCAGACATCTTTTGCAGCGAAGATTTTTTGTTGTTGTTGTTTTAATAATCTCTCACGATTTTGTCGTCCTAATTAAAATGTATGCAAAAAAAATTGTTAAACATTAATTGTAAAACCCAGGGTTTTGTTTGGTGACAAGAAATTTGTCAAATTTTGCACCAGCTATAATTAAAATTGTCAGGTTGGGATTACAAGCGATCACGACGTACGCATGCTCAAGGTGAGAGGACGCAGTGTCTCAAAGGTACGACCAAACTAAAAAGTGATTCATTATTCCTACCGATGAGATTTACAAAATTTTAAAAACATTAATTTTTTTAAGACGGAAGGAAAACAAAATCTGTCACCCCGAATCCTTTATTTCCTTGCCACACATTAAAAAGAGGAAACGATTCTTTTGTTTAAAAGTACATGTAAAGAACCCAAAGGATTTCCGTGGTCTATCAGGACGTTGAGAAGTTAAAAAAAAAAAAAAAAACACGAAATTAACCAAGTTCGTGCCGATAAGCTAATATTTCATGATCATGCATGCATCGTACGCTTTGTTTTCAAATGTTTGAAGTAACAAAACAAAAAAAGACGGTGGGAACATGTTGTCAGCACAACAGCCGGTCTCTCAAATTGCCAGCTTCTTACTATTAATTTGTTCCCTGCTGATAATTATCACGACAATAACAAAAACAATTTTGTTTACAAGTTTATTTATTTTGTCACCTGTCGTACATCACTGTAAACCTTCCCTTTGTTGAACCTCACACGTTTTCCAAGCAGCGAGATTTCTAGCAGGTCACGAATATGGATCATTTTTTGTGCAAGAACTGACAAAGATAGATCATACATTAGTCATGGGAAGACCTAAATGTTCATGTAAATATTCAAACCGGATATGTCACAATGGGTACATGTGGACTGTGTGTTTATTGAGACATTATAGTGTTCTTTTTGTTTGTTTCTTCGTCCGTCCGTCCGTCTGTCCGTCCTTACACCCATTCACTGGAACCCGTCTGCCTGTCCTACCTTCCGTATGACTGTTAGTCTGTCTGTATGTCTATCTACCGGAAAATAGAGATGAAAAACTATGAGTAAAAAATTATAAAAAAGAAAAGAGAAAATCAGAATGAACGGGAAAGGTTGTGAGAAAAAGAGATAAGAAATCAAATCATGGATTTAAGATACCTTGGCAGTTGGAAATCGAAAAGAGTAGGCCGAACAGGCCACTATTTGGGGGGGGGGGGGGGGGGAGGGGGAGGTCAGTGTCTGTGAAGCATAGTGAGGCTTCTCTGTTTAAGAGTTTAGTTTTACGTTTGTTTGTTTGTTTTTGAAGGAACTAAAGCTAAGACGTAGCGTGGTATAAAACTCGAATAAAGTCTGTGTTTCTATTTGCGAGGGGGGGGGGGGGGAGTTGCAGATGAAGCCAAGCTTATTGCAAGTGTACAAGGTGGAAGGGAACTTAAAAAGTCGTCAAAATTGAGCATGGTTTTACTGTAGGGACTGACAATGGCATCTCACTTCAGAATGAGACCCCCCCCCCCCCCCCAAAAAAAAAACCAACAAACAACGAGCGACTGAAACTTCATACAAACCCCTTGCACCAACGTCTGAAAGCCACAAAAAAAACTTCTCTGAGAGGAACAAACGAAACAGTGGAGGCGTCGTGAGGTTTTTTTCTTTTCGAAATTTTTGAAAAGTTGAGTGTGAGATAATGGAGAGTAGGCTATAATAATGATTATGTTTCTTGTTTGTTGCCAGTTTCTATTTTGGAACTTAATAGAACTGGAAGATAATCGTGACCTGTCAAAAGAGGACAAACAATTCATAAATGTGGAATTTTCAATTCATTTTTTTTTCTTCAGAAATTTGAAATTCTAGAATATGTCAGGTAATGCATTTGGTAGTCTATCAAACATTGACCTGCCACGTGGCCAACGCCAACATGGCACTAATTATTTCACCGGCACGTTAAAGAAAACTGGCAAAACCCGACTATTTGACAAGTCGAAGTATCGATATTATGATGAGCATTTCATGACAGGAGCTTCTGGAAATTGATTCTTTTGGAAACAGTAATGGGCGTACCAACCCCAAATAGTTGACAATTGCATTTATAACGGGTATTATTTTTTATTTTATTTATGCGATTCTCAGCTGAATACGAGTATTTTATCTAGTGGGATTTGATTTGTTTCATTCAATGGCTGAATGGAGGCCTGATTTTGAGGCAAAATGTATGGAGAATTTAATGAACGTGCAGTTTATTTCAGGATAATTAATGTCCTGTGTATGTTGGGGTGCCAACGCATAAATTTTAATTTTGTAGCCACAGTCCTCGGCACACGGGGACAGGTTGGGGGGGGGGGGGTGGTGTTAGAGTATTCTGCCGTTTCGTGTCTTCTTAATCGTATCATTATACTACCTAAACCTTGCCAGAGAATCTAACAAGGCATTGGTTAGGGGGACGTAGTGTTTCATGTACGTAGAAAGCTACAGCTGAACAGTGAACACAAGTCTGTGGTTTCTCTATTGGACTTTGTGGTTAGGCCACGCCCCCCTAACAACACCCATCTAACAAACTCTTTGAAACCATGAAACACTGGACAGTGAAACATTGATAGGAAAAGCTACTCATGTTAGTCGATAAAACAGCGCATGGAAAAAGAACGGTTCAATTAAAAATAATAATGTACTCGCTGAACATAAACGTGTACTCGCAAATTTCAGTTTGTCTATCTGAAACTACATTATGAACAATGAACAATGAACAATGAACAATGAAAAATGAACACATATTTTTAAGGACCTTAGATAAGAATTGCAAGTTTCATAGCTTTGTGGTTTACTCGGAGTTCTCAGTGTAACTTTTACAACTTGCTCATTCAATATAATTATCATTACCTAATCCAAAATCAAACCCCGTCCTTCAACCCCTACCCCAAACCTCGTCCCAACTTTCTATTTTTTGGACCTGAATTTATGTTATTTGCATCCTGAATCAAAAACATGGTAACTCGCCCAAAGTAAATGAGCAGCTCTTGTGGAGAAAACACAGTGTGAAAAAAAAACAGGAATAGAAGATAAGAAACGGTGATGAGACTCCAAAATTACAAAATCAAAGTAATTGAAAAGAGTTTAAAAAAGAATGGCCACTTGATTCAAACAACAAAAATGATGACGCCTCTATACAAATACATGTCATTTTAATTTCGCCTGCTCTGTCCAGTTTTCAGTTCACCGACACTTTGTTGATTTTGATTCTGAATAGACATATTAATTTACCTGGGAAACTTTCAGCTCAAATTACAATGATGAGGATCTTGTTGCACGAACTTGAAATTGAATGAATGATGAAATATTCCCAGTGGTTGATACTGTGGCGGGAGAGACAGAGCAAACGGCTGTTGGCAGAGGCGAATGGTATTTTTCATGACAAGCCATTTGCTGGACAATGAACAGAAACTCAATATTTTCTCTATTTCGCTTTGTAATTAAGTATAATAACTTATTGTATTACAGCATGGGGAATAAACTTAACAACACAATCACCAAGAAAGTATGCAACATGACAGACACGGCATTTTTCAGTTTTAATCATCTATACTCAAATGCTTGTGTGAAGAAATTCATATCCATCTTAAATGACAGCCACCATCTCCTGTTTCATCAAATTTCTAGATCATCCAAGGGCAAACAGAGTAATACACATGAAAACTATCAAGGAAAGATACAGAAGATCGTTTTTGCCTTCTATTCCACAATTCGCCTCAGCAAGTCAATTTAACTAGATGTGTGCCACATTTCACTAAGGTTCTTTACCATGTCTCTTCATGCATTGCTGTTATTGACTTATTGAGTTTGTTTATGTAATGATACGTAAGATACGTGTACCACATGTGTGCTGTTAAGCGCTATGTGAAAGAGAATTTCCTTTATGGGATAATAAAGCTATTCTTATCTTATCTTATCTTATCTTATCTTATATTATCTAGACTAGGTGCCACTAACAACATTGTAGAGCAAATCTGTGGATGGATACACGTCATGCTCTTGCAAACATTCCTGACTGATGACACAGTGGTGGTTCACGCGTGATTTAGGCGTTTTTCATACAGCCGCCAGTCTGGCTTCTATACTCGTTGGCAGATCATGAAAAGATACACGCACAATACATCATTCAATACAGCGAGCGATTGAAGAGAATGCCGACAATTACCCTATCCGTGGCTTATACAGCGGACTAGTAGTTATCATAACTTGAATGTTCCAACGGAATACCGACTATCGCGTACGGCAATAATTGGAGATTACTTGACTGGGAATTTGACAGGTGAAGTTGTCCAAACCCCTAATAGGAACGTAAAATGTAACTGGTAGTCATGTTTTTGGAAACCACAACACACCTTCCAGTATTCAGTAATGTAAAAGCCCCAGCAAGTATCATTCAATGTTTTCTTTGGATTTCTGAGCTGCCCGCCCGTTCTTTACAATTTCCCAGGTCGACCTCGCGCATTGAACAAAGACCTATCATATCAGCATTCTCACACCTTTTATCACTTTACTGTAGTTGTAACAGGGATTCTAAGTTTTGGTTGGAAGAGACCTGTTGCAAATATGTTGTCGTGAACTGGTCGGTTTGAGTTTAATTGTGACTGTTCCTTTGTTACGTGATCCTTCCAAATTTGTCTGTCTATGACGTGCCCAAAACCAGGAATCCTCCTCAGCCCTAAAAGACCAGACCACCGGAGAGTTGGAGTGGGGGACTGGAGGCTCGTAAGGGGGGGGGGGGGCTTCTGTGACGCGAATCCCAAATATAGTATGTCATAAGAGTGGCCATTCCTCCTTCTCAATAGGCGGACAGAAACCAACACAAACCACCGACAGACCAAACAGCTATAGCTGAGCCACGAACTTAACAATCGGCCTAGTAATGATGTCTTTTAAGTTTCTTCTTCTTCTTGTCCGTGGCGTGCCCCGGGGACGTCGCCGATCATGCGCTGCCGTCCACATCAGCTGTCTTCTGCCTTGCGGACGAAAGCGTTGTTTGTGGTCCCATCACTGGTGGCTTTGCGGAGACTTGTGGCAAAGCTGGTTCTATACTTACAAAAGTTTACTTTGACACAAACCTGAAAACTGTTTCCGATAAACAACAGTTATTGTCCGCTGACCACGGGGTGTAATCTTACTGCATAATTATGCGGAAATTTATACTACAGCCCCCACCCCCCCCCCCCCACCCTTTTTTTCCCTTCCGCCTGCCCGCCACAATTACAGTACAGCATGGACGCTCCTCCGAGTTACATTACAATATGAACGGACCCCCCCCCCTCCCTTCCCCCATATCCAATGATACCACAGTACGGGGTCCACCTTCCCCTTCATGCCCCAGTCCATCTACCCGCCCCCCCCCCCAACATACACGCACACACACACACACACACACAAAAAAACCCTGATCCACTCTTTAGATTCAGGACAATTTGAGAATCCTTGAGAAATGATGTCACCCTCAAACGTAACGGAAACAGTTTCCGGATAACATTGCCTGATCATGCCTTAAGCAGGTGATCAGGACAATTATTAATTTGGCCAGTTTAAGCCCTGTTTAAACGCAAACACCTTCTCCTTTTAGATCCACACCTAAAGGGGATGTAAAACGGCGGATGGTTAAGACTAGTTTCGTCCGGTGGTAAATGTCCGTGTAGGGGTCTTTGTTTCTTGCATGAGGGCCTCAGTATCTAACGTTGTCGTATCTAAGTTACGTGAACACCAAAGAATATGGAACGATAAAAAAAGTAAGGCGGGGAAAGTCTGTAGATTTAAATTTATAACTGAGGAAATGAATTCCATGTGACCTCTGAAACTCAGCACAGTAACCGCTGTACACAAAGATCAGCATGAATATTGCCTTACGAGCAAAGTACCGTAACCCAGGACTATTACTTTCAGAGTGAGGCACTTTGCAAGAGCTGAAGTGCTCAGACTCATACCTTGTTCCTCGATATCTCAGTGTTTTTTGTTTTTTTTTGTGACTTAGGCATGATAATTGAACCCTTCAATTTTATATTTCATAAATGGTAGAGTATAACGTTAACGTTTCTGCCTCTATGCACAAGTTACGATGTACCCCAGCCCTGTAAGTACGTCCCCTGTAGCCGAAGTGAGGCAATAACTACTTTAATGCGTTCATCATTGACACAGCAATCGGCCAGGCTCTGTTGAACGCCATGCTCTAGTGATGTCTGAGGTTTGCTGTTAATCTATAATGTCTTCATAAGATAAAAACTGAATCCGGGTTTTGTCCGACAAACCACTGGGGGTTTGCTTATACTGCATTATCTGTTATTGAGGTGAAGATGTTCTGCTTGAGAAGTCTGATTTATATTCAAGGCAAAAAACCCACTACAACAACAATAACAACAACAACAACCTTTAAGAAGGATGACAAAAGAAACCTGCTCGGTATCCCTGTTTTTGTTTGGTTTTGTTTGGTTTGGTTTTTACCCCATTTTCGGCTTGTAAGAAAACCAGTCAACCATGCCCGGGGTGGAGTAGAGAAAATATACGGATACAACAAACATTATACAGGATTAAAAGGGTCCTTCAGAAACTCGGCCAACGCCTCGGTTTGTGTCAGAAATTTAATGAATGGTTCTCAGACTCTGGCGCTTTGGGGCACACGGAGCCCACCCACCCCACCCACCCATCAACCTTCCAGTGCTTACGTACTCAGAGTGTGACAGCTACGGCACACCGATCGTTCAAATACGCGAGTTGACGACTCGAATGAACTCTGAACCCTTTGGAACTTGTCCTTGTTGTTTGCGCTCCCTTGCTTCACTGGGACTAATTAGACGAGATCACTCTCAAGGCATCATATTGTCATGGTCATTTCACAAATGCCTGAGTCATATATTTTCATTTTTTGTTATTGATGAAAGGCTCACCTTAATCAAACAATCACAGTACCCCGTTCAACAGTTACTTTGTTTTGTTTCGTTGACTTGTGAGTTTTTTAAACGATAACCCACATCCACCTAAATCACCATTTTACACTGTTGTCACTCTCAAGTCATCGTAGTTCTGTTCATTGTTCAGCCATAGCGTTCTGTGTAAAACACTACACTTCCCTAACAACAGCGACCACGATATTCGAAGTAAACAGTTTTCTTTCATTTCAAAAAAAAACAAAAAAACAACAACACCAAAACATGACTTTGGCAATTGTGGTACGTGGTATGACCGTGACAATATCGCGCATATACGACCAGTGTGTCACTGCTTTTGCGCAATCATGCAGATACTGACAGTGACATCCACTCTCACGTTTTTCCTCTCAAAGAACAAACAAAAATTCTAAAATTCAAACACGTTAAACGTGAACAAAATTATAACATTGAACTTTGCACCACATTGCAAGAAAGTCACGATTTAACACCGATGAACGAAATATTTTACTGTTGACTGTCACAGGTCAAGAAACCCGGACCAGGGTCAAGTGTAGCTGGTAAACAATAATTAATTTTAAGTTCTGATGAACTTGAGCTAATTAGGACATGTGAACTAAGAAGGCAATGTGGGCGGACAGTACTTAAGAGAAACGAAAAATATTTCAGCCATTAATTTTTATGTAAATTTGGGACTAAAAAGAAGCGAGGGCTTTCAGCTGTCTGGATTCAAACCGGGTTTTTTTGCAATATTACTTTTTGGACATTTTCTACTTTGCAGTTGGAAGTTTCCAGCAGAAGTTCATGGTTACGTAATTAATGTGGTTTGATGGGAGACAGTATAGTGAAAACGGGGAAATGAAGAATGCCAGTTGGGATGTTAAGTCCACGCAATTAAAACTAAAACCTACTAAATGATAGCGGGTGAGAAATCGTCTACGGCAAGTTCCAATAAAAAAAAAAAAAGACTTTGAAAAAATGGCAATTGAGGTGTGCACTGTGCAGGCGACTGGCATGTTGCAGTAGCGAGTGAGCCCGAAATCCCTGCTGTCTGGAAGAACAGTCGACCAACAATCTCTGGACCACAGCTCAACCGTGACGGCAGGTCTTTTATCATTCTAGGATTCAAATAAACTTGACTGTCGCAATCACACCTCAAATTTGAATGTTTCATCTATTTCCTGGATTGATGATTGATTGATTGATATTCAAATGTAATGTCGAGTCCTAGGGTCGTCAGTACATTACTTTTCTCTCCCTCTTTCATTGCTGAACTCCAAATAACAATCATTTTATGGCAAGCACATGAACTCGGAGGGGTGTTGGGGAGTACGAGGGAGGTCGGGAAAGGGAAAGGGGGTTGCCCAGGCTTAGGAATAGCGCGCGTGGATGGAGTGAGAGGGTATTGGGAACATACATAAACTTTTCAGTAATAAACCCACAGGTTTGGCTGTATTAATTCACTTAAAATTATTGCATGATTTATTTATTCAGTTTTATTTCAACAAAATGAATTGTAGGACCACAGACTAATAAATTAACCAGAGTGGAAACACGAGCTTCGGGCTGTGTCGTTTTTTATGGAATTTCCCGAGCGGCGGTCGTATAACCAACATGGCCGCCGCTCGGGAAATTCCGATTCTAGTTCTATCTGCAGTAGAAATTTCTTTTTATTTGTCAAGATTGGTTGTACATGTATTAATTTCTTGGTGCGGAACCAAACTTCTGCGTTCAGCAGGCGCGTCAAAATGGTGTCATTCAACATTGTAGTTATGCTGAAGCGTCGGTCGTTACCGTAAACCTAATGTGGCGGATGGTTCATGACCTTTCGCTGTTTTGTGACGTCACACAATAGGATCATCCAGTCTGGGTATTTTATTAGTCTGTGTGTGGGACTAAGTAAAAATCGAATGTAGATCTAGGCGATGTCCATCGGGAAATACAAGTAATTCATAAAGTCCATACAAAATGGTATTTAACGTTTTGAAACAGTGAAAGTTTTGACATGAATATTCAGCATTCTGATGGCCGTACATCTGTACGCTTTGTACACCTGTACAAAGCGGGGGGGGGGGGAGCGGGGGGGGCGAGTTAAGACAAGCTATGAAGCCCATACATAGGGGAAAGGAGAGGGTAAAAATTGCCAGAATCGAATCTACATTCATTTTGGATGGTTCCCCCCCCCCCCCCCCACCCCCCCCCCAGAATTTTTTTTTTTTTTAATTTTGGGGGGACGGGGGGTTGTTTTGTTTCCTTTAAACATAGACAAATCTTACACAAACTGTTACTAAGGTCCGTCACACGAAAATCAGTATACAAGTCCCGGATCAAACAGCGCCAGGTACTGTGTCATGCTTGACTCTTTGTCCACTATCTGGAGCACGGTGTCATCATGTTGATTTTTACACAAAAATCTGGCAATATGGCAGTGTTACCTATTGATATCCCCCAGCATCTTAAGTGATCCCTCTCCCCCTCGCCAACCCGTGGTGCAACGTGCTCAGGAAATAGGCCATAGATCCGGCTTGTGCCTTGCGCACCTCGAGATGGGTGTGGCTAGAGACAGACTGGTGCATGGTGGGCGGTGTGCACATTTCTTTGTGTGTTTTTTTTTTTTAGATTGTTCAGCTTAGCGAGATAATCCTATCTACAGTATTATATTATATAACTTACCAAGAACCAGTTAACTGATATTTGGATAGACAGAAAGGATAAAAGAAGAAGGAGAAAGAGGAGGAAGAAGAATGTGACTACGAATAGATGGAAAGAACAGCAAAATATGAAGAGCAAGAAAAGAAGAAAATGAATAAGGAAAGAGAAGATTTAAGGATAGAAAGAAGGAATAGAGAGAATGAAGAAAAAGAAGTGCACAAAGGAGCAACAGAATAAGAGAGAAAAAAATCCCCCCCCCCCCCACTCCCCCGACTTACAACAAAAGAAGAGGGCTGCTATGATAGTGATGGGAGTACTTAAATGAAGGAAACTATACCGCACTATCTTGCAATTTGTGGCTTTTAAAAACTAAATAAATGTCTAACTCTTTTACAAGTCGGGAAAATTCATGATTTTGTTTACACAACTAACTTTTCTCCACAGAGAGTGAGAGAGAGAAAAAGAAGACGAGAGAGAGAGAAAGAATGAGAGACAAGGGGAGAGAGAGAGAGAGCGAGACAGACAGACAGACAGACAGAGACAGAGAGAGAGAGAGAGCGAAAGAAAGACAGACAGCTAGAGAGAGAGAGACATACAGACAGATAGATAGACACACACACGCAAAGATAGATAGAGAGGGAGAGAGAGAGAGTGACAGAGATAGAAAGAAAGAGAGACCGACAGTTAGAGAGACAGTCAGAGAGACAGAGAGAGAGAGAAAGAGAGAAGTGAAAGAAGAAAAGCTCCATAAGACAGACTCTGACAGAGGAACAACTGACAAAGAACCAAAAAAAAAAATGTACCAACCACTTTATCTCACTGACCACATCTCCTTAACATTATCTCCCTTTTCCGTCAATGATGTCACCCCCCCCCCCCGCCCTCACGTCCCCTCATACACACAGAAAAAGACCCCTCTTGTATGGTGTCAGGGACAACCAATGCCCGCCCTGCTCACTGCCACTAATCTGTGCACACATCTCGTGTCCTCGTGCCCGCAGGTCGTTTACATCACAAAAACTAAGGAGACATGAATGGTGACGACATTTCAGAAGACAACGCCTTGCGTCAGTGGATTTCAGGCCTTTTCACTTGAGGCGGTTGCACTGTCAGGATATCTATGAAACTCCATATGAGACTTTCATCTTGTACGATTTGTACATAAAACTTGACTTTTGAAGTTTATAAAGCTAGGTTTTCATGTGTACAGGAAACGCAAAAAATTCATCAAATACATGTAGTAAAAAGGAAGACTGTTTCTATGCATACATCTTTAATCCATTTGGGAAATTTGCCTTTGTGTCATAGCAGCCCAGTTACAAACTGGAGCAAGCACGTCGTCGCCACAGTGCAGCGCCGGTCGGCGGTTTGTTTTTCTTTTTGGGTGGGTGGGGGGAGGGGGGGGGGAGTTGCTGTAAAGAGTGTCGAAAAAAAAGTGTACATATATCCACTTTGAATATTTATCAACACCTTATCACAAGGAGAGCGGTTGACCCGGCGCAAAATTCTTAGGGACGCAAAATTTCAAATTTCAAAAAAAAAAAACACCCACCAATATTCGAACATTCTACACAGTTTTTCAACATGACGGGGTAAATAAAGGTTTGCCACTTGCTAAATAGCTCACGGGTAATCAATGGGGATGCAATACTACCCTTGCTTTGCCCATAGCGCTGGCAAACTACGTCACGGTCCTGCCAGACGCTGTTGACATACGGTGAGTTGGGAACAACATTGAGGAGCAGTTCATTTGTGTGTATATTTTGTGTGTGTGATTGGGGGGGGGGGAGGGGGGTTGTGCGACACCCTGTAGTTTGAAGACCACTGACCATTGTGCACACTCAGTGTCTATATTACACTCTTAAACAAACAAGCCGTGCCGGTGACCTCCACCTGTCCTGACGTCACCCGTGACGTGGTCCAGAGTTCAAGCACAAGAGGTCACGCGCCACATCCGGCTTGGCTTTCCGATGTCAAGTGTGTGTGATCCCAGGGTGGTCATGGCACTGAAAAACACGGGGTTGTCCACGGGCTGGGGCGATACCTAGCAAGTTCAGGACACACATTTTTTTTTTCTTAATGTACAGAAAAACAATGGCTACCCATCGGAAAAGCCAGCATGTGTAATACGTTCGCTTACCCTGCCCCCTACCGCTCGCTATTCGTTGAACAATAGAAGTAAAATCACTCGCTATTCGGATGTACTACCAAAACAATGGATGGAGAAATCTAATTGTTGAAAGAAAGAAAGAAAGAAAGAGAGAAAGAAAATGACACTGAGGTGATTCATAATTTCTTCTTTACTTTCCAATGGGACATGACAAGGTGGTTTATTATCAACCATGCTGAGAACGTGCACCTGTTACGTCAGTCACAATGTTGAGAATGTTGGGGGTGACAAGTGGTGGAGGAGGGCGAGGAGGTATGATAGTAGGTAGGGTAATTTAAACAATATGCAAAATAATATTCATACATTGCTGAAAGTAGTCCGTAAAGAAAACACTCAGAAGGATGGAGAGAAAAAAACAGAGGAGGGAGAGAGACGCTGGAGAGACGGAGGAGGGAGAGATAGAAAAAGGGAGAGACAGAAAAAAGAGAGATGGAGGGGGGGAGAGAAAGAAAAAGAGAGAAGGAATGAGAGAAAGAGTGTGAGATGAAGAGAGAGAGAGAGAGAGAGGGAGAGAGAAAGAGAGAGAGAGAGAGCTGAAAGATCTATATTCAATACACCAGTTTGTAACTTTTGTAACTTTAATCAATACTAACAATAAAAATGAACTCAAAAGATTGAGAAATGACAAATTTGTTTTCCCTAAAGTCTTACAAATGATTTTCATGACCTTATAGTTCACGGACTGTGACATTGTCCATTGAGATCAGAACCACCTACACACACCTAACCCAACACAAAACCTTTCCCTATTGCATACGACAAATAATGCAGTATTAAGTATAGCTAGTAAGACAGTAAAGTCCACAGACTAATAAAGTAACCAGACTGGAAACACGAGCTTCGGGCTGTGTCATTAATTTTATCCTTTACAAACTTCCGAGAAGTTCATTGTGACTTTTGTTGTTATGTTTTGTTTTAACGTGTTTCACTTTAGTTTAATGGAAAACTGTGGTAGGCTACAGTGAAAAAAACTTTTTAATGGAAGTTCGTTGAAACTACAGGGGTCATTTTTGGGGGGGGGAGGGGGGGGGTGTCGTGTGGTATTTCAACAACGAAATTCTTGAGATGCGAACATTTAGTAACCAAAAAGGTGCATAATAAAAGATTAAGAAACATGAATGTGTGGGAGGTCTAGAGTCAAGACAAACACTGCAGCAATAGAATTGGACATCTGCTGGTTTTTAAAGTGTATTTGAAAGTGCAAAGTATTTTGTTAGAGGAACAATGGCGTTGGTAACTGGTTTGCTGAGAAATATGACGATTTTTGCGCTTGAAGTTGACAGACTGTTTAACAGAACACAAAGTGCCTCATTCTCTAGTATTTAAACTGTCATAACAGGCCGTTACAGTATCTGCGCTGTTTATACAAATCACATGGGGAACTCAGCGCATATTATTATTTTTTTTCTCGGGATGAATACAAGAACAAACCAAACAGTTTAACCTGCCTAGGTAAAAGTGTACAGAGAAGCTAAAACTGACCAAAACAAGGCATTTGGGTCTGAACAGTTTTGCGAAACAACCATACAGTGAACCAATCCTTTACAAGCATGAATTCTGTCCGCATATTTTGATCATACTTCATCTAACTTGACCCGAGTGCAATCATTATGACAATGTGGAGCTCTTCACAATGAACACTGCGGCACTTGACACACTGAATCAATGTGACGATTGTTTATACTCGCTGGGGCGATTCTGTCATTGAATTGTCGGTCGAGAGTAGATCTGCCTACGCAATGTTTGCATTAAGTATCTAGGTGGGGCGACTGTGTGTCCAATAATTATATCGATACTGATGACATCAAATTGACGGGACCCAGTTTCAAATTTGGGCCTCTCTCAGCTCCCTTTCTCTCCCCCCCCCCCCACTTGCGTGTGCGTGTGTGTGTGTGTGTGACACTCTGTCTGTCTGTCTTTCTTTCTCTTTCTTTCTCCCTCTATGTTTGTATGCGACTGTTTCTGTCTGTCGGGCTTCTCTCTCTCTCTCCTCTCTCTCTCTCCTCTCTCTCTCTCTCTCTCTCTCTCTCTCTCTATCTCTCTCTCTTTCTCTCTGGTATACGGCAGGGGCCAACTTAATAAATTCTGGACACTCCATGCTTAAGAGAACAAGTCTGTACACATCAGGCTCACTTACAGAGAGACGTTCAACTGATCCTTCCAAACACCTTTAAAATGTTTCCATAAAACAACCTTCAAGTATCAAGTATGAAATGTTCTACAGAGTTAATCTAGAGAGGAACACTATCATTACCCAAATACCACCGTCACATCTACATTATTGCAGCCACAACTGCGTCTATTACTTGATCTGCGCCATTGCTATCAAGACATTTACGACATTCATTACCACTATTACTGCTGCTACAACCATATAAATGCCACCAGATCTCCGTTGAGTGCCCTCGTTACCGTTTTCACCAACTGTATATTAAATAAAATACATGTCTCTGCAGTTACATCACTAAAATTGGGATCCAGATCTACAAATCGCAACTTTAGTTCTTGCAGTTCCAACTGCACTTTTTGCACGACTCAGAAATTCGACATTAGTCGTTTACAGCTTTAGTATTATGATAAGGAGTTAGAACAACTCGGAACTGTGAAATAGCTCGAGAAGTGCCACAACGCATTTGAAACAAGCGTCAAAGTGTGCATTTGTTATACCTTTTCTACATAGTGAAAGATCTCGTTTTTTTTTTTTTTTTCAGCAAGGAAATAGAACAAACAAGAACTAATGTGGTGCTGGGGTCACCACCACCAGCAGCAGCAGGAACAATAACAGCGACCACGACAACGACAACTACAACGACAACGACAACTACAACGACAACGACAACTACAACGACAACGACAAGACGACGAAGGTAGTACTTGTGTCAGCAACATAAAATCTACCTATACGATACTGCACCCTCCTCGATCCTCCGCTACTTTAGCCCATCTCATCTCTCGAGCAAGCTGTAGCACTGGGCGACGACAGTTCGGTAAAGTACTTGACTGTAGTGCGTCTGACAGTCACAGCGACTTTCTTCCGACACAGCTTTTCTGAACACGCTGTCCCCTTTCCCTCTTCCGAAACTACCCCCTCCCCTTAACTTTGTTACTGCAAAAAAGCGTATAATTATGCCAATCTAGATCAAATTCATTCTTAACGTCGTTAACTTACTGAATGCAGTATGTTCTTTTTGTCTACCGGGGTTATAATTTGTTCGACTACCGGTTTCTTTTGGTTACCACAGAATGGAAACTAAACAACTCGTAGAGGGGAGAACAACTCAAAATGTCGTTTACGTTCTCCTGTAAAAGTCAGTTTTTTGGCGTATACGAGCATTTCCCATTCCCATAACACAACAGCCCTCCCCGCTCTTCCCGCCTCCGGCATGTCAATTGCGTTTTAATTAATTGGAAAATCCGACGATCACGTGACTCACTGTCTCCTGTGACCCGACACTGAATCACAGAGACAAAAAAAAACAAAAAACATTGCATGTTCGAGTTAAGCTATTTAATGTCTGAAAATAGAATTTCTAAAGTCGACACTTCACATAAAAAAACAATGGGAGAGAAATCAAAGGCGTCTCCGGCTGAACACGTTTGTTAGAGGCGAGTGGTATTTTACATTATTAGCCATTGCTGAACAGTGCACAGAACCAAAGATACTAGAATTATAAGATGAGACAGTTAATGCTTTCAGCAGGCACAAATTTCGCACAGTCACCCAGCGGCAAACCCGCGGAAGTCATGAAAAGTGCCGTATTTCATAAAGCCAAATAGAGAAGATATTGAATTTTGTTCACTGTTCAGCTAACGCTACAGGCCTCGATTGTGGAATTTTCACCTCAATCGCTATGGGAAAACTCTAGCTATTTTTTCTTCTTTTTTTTTTTCAGTCGCATCAGCGCTGTCACAATTTTGCATCATAAATTTACCATTATATCAAGCATTGTTTTCATACTATGCGCCATGGGCCCCGTCACCGATCAGCGCGCAAATTGTGTGCACGATTTTTTAGTGGTGCGAAGAAGACAGTGTCTCATGTTATCGTTTCGAGAATCTTTGACACAACTCACTATTTTCGCTGGTTGGCGCTATAAATAGACTGCGCATTCTAAGAAAAACATTCTAAGAAGAAAAACACAACAGCAAAGATTATTTTCCGAGACTTGTATGTGGTGGCACATTGAGACAAGATTGTTTTGTCTTTGGACATTGGACACAACGAGACCTCGTGCAATGGCGAGACTGAATCAGGTAATTATGCCTCACTAGTTCTGGTGCAGCAAAGCTGTCTTGGACAGAAGGACCTCGTACAATGGGTCAAAACAGAGGCCAAGCGGTCTTGATTTCAGTGCGATATCAGACTGACTTTTTGTATATTCTTTGTTCAGTCGCCAGTTCTTGTGTCAGCTGGAGACAAATTGGATTTAAGAATCGATTTTTTATGCCAGTGAAACCTTATCCCCTCTTTCAATGTCAATATCACTCGATTACATGTGTATATTTTCGACATCTTTTTGCTTATGCTGTTTTTGTTCTGTCTTAAAGTCTTTAAAGTCCTGTTCTATCTGGAATGTATCTGATGCAAACAGTACGGTGTGTACAGGGCTTGGTCCGGTTGAGAGAGGTTCCAAGTTCGAATCTCATACTAGGTGGGGCCCAATCTATACCAATTCACTTTGCAGCGTTTTGGGACACTTAGACTAGCTCGTATGGAGCCTGGCGATGACCTGAGGGGGGGGGGGGGGCCAAGCCCCAACTCTGACTTAGCTCTCTTTTGCTGGATCTGATGGTCATCCTCCCTTCCACACATACACAGTGCCGGATTTACCTTTAGGCTTGATGGGCTGAAGCCTAAGGCCTCCTAATTTAGGGGGAGGGGGGGGGGGGCTGGCCGCCTCAGGCCAATCTGCGACATGCGTAGCCTTTTCTTTCATGATGTTACAGTGCACTGCAGTTTCTGAACAAATCTTTTGTACGTTTCCTAGCTCATGTCCTTTAGAGAAGGAATTGCAAAGTGCGGAATCTTAAACACCTGTCATCAGCATTGGCGTTACTCAAATTATTTAAAACATTGCCATCTTCCTCTAGGCGTGAAGGTGGGGGACTGGGAGGGGCCTCACAGCTAGAATAGCCTAGGGCCTCATTGCAGAATAACCTAGAGCCTCACAATTAGAATAGCCTAGAGCCTCGGTGCTACAATAGCCTAGGGCCTCACTGCTAAAATAGCCTAGAGTCTCACAGCTAGAATATCCTAGGGCCTCACAGGTAGAATAGCCTAGGGCGTCACAACTAGAATAGCCTAGGGCCTCACAGCTAGAATAGCCTAGGGCCTCACTGCTAAAATAGCCTAGAGTCTCACAGCTAGAATATCCTAGGGCCTCACAGGTAGAACAACCCAGGGCCTCACAGGTAGAATAGCCTAGGGCCTCACAGCTAGAATATCCTAGGGCCTCACAGGTAGAACAACCCGGGGCCTCACAGGTAGAATAGCCTAGGGCCTCACAGCTAGAATAGCCTAGGGCCTCACTGCTAAAATAGCCTAGAGTCTCACAGCTAGAATATCCTAGGGCCTCACAGGTAGAACAACCCAGGGCCTCACAGCTAGACTAGCCTAGGGCCTCACTGCTAGAATAGGCTGGAGCCTCACAGCTAGAATAGCCTAGGGCCTCACTGATAGAATAGGCTGGAGCCTCACAGCTAGAATATCCTAGGGCCTCACAGGTAGAACAACCCGGGGCCTCACAGGTAGAATAGCCTAGGGCCTCACAGCTAGAATAGCCTAGGGCCTCACTGCTAAAATAGCCTAGAGTCTCACAGCTAGAATATCCTAGAGCCTCACAGGTAGAACAACCCAGGGCCTCACAGCTAGACTAGCCTAGGGCCTCACTGCTAGAATAGGCTGGAGCCTCACAGCTAGAATAGCCTAGGGCCTCACTGATAGAATAGGCTGGAGCCTCACAGCTAGAATAGCCTAGGGCCTCACTGTTAGAATAGGCTGGAGCCTCACAGCTAGTATAGCCTAAAGCCTCACAGCTAGAATAGCCTAGGGCCTCACTGCTAGAAGGAGAGCATATTTGTGGTCGGACTTGTGTATTTAGTGTAAAGAAGTTTACAGAGAATAAGTGCGTAGATTTTGCGTCGCATTTCTTGTCAAACGCTTACGTGTGATAGATCTTGTTGGACGTGCGTTCTCTTTTGAACTTTGTGTGTAGACGCGGGGGTGGAAAGTGTAAGTGGGAGGGGGAGGGGAGGGCTGGAGATGACGGGAATACACACACACACACATAATAATTATATCTACAGGGCCAGTGGCTTTTTTGTTTTTCATTTTGAAAGCTGGAAAACAAGGAAATGCGTCAATGTGGCCCCACCACTTGTGTCAAATGGTTGTGTTTGAAGGACCCTATGGCTTTGAAGCCCCCGTGAAAATGTGAAGTCTCGTGCAATGAAACACGAGATCGGAGAAAGATAAAGGTTTTGCGACATTTGAAACTGTAACAAACATTGTGTACTCTGCGCATGTTGCAGTCATGAATGAGTTGATTGTTTTCTTCGGTTCCAGTTTGTTGTATCAGTGGAATCACAAATATGGCCTTAAAGCAGGAGACGGTTATAACATAATGAATAATTTTTGATGGTCGAGTCATGAATTGGTAGTTCATGTCAGGCCCCGTATATCCTTGGATATATACAGAATGTAAGTGATAGAGGGTCGGGTTATGGTGAGGGTTAGGGATAGCAACTACTCTGAAAGTTAATGTAGCTTAAGCTTCAGGGCCCCAAATCCCGGAGGGGGGGGGGGCCCTTGAGAAACTTTTTTTTTAATGAGTGAAATTTGGATGTTGCTTTATTATTGCTGGGTCATAATTATAATATGGAATATCAAGCTGTGGATTTTACTACCAGTGAAAAACGTTGATGGAAAAACATGTTTGACCCAACCAGACAAATAATATTGATTCCATTTCTGTATGGTGGGGGTGGGTGGGTCGGGATAGAGGGAGGGGGCTGGGGCGGGGGTGATTTAAGAGCGCGGCTGATGAAAGGAAACGAAGATCTTGCTGGTTAATTTATTAGTCTGTGGGGACGCCATTACAGTTCAAGCTTCAAGGTCCCAAACATGTAGGTTCGCCACTGTTTAGGGTTAAAGTTTATGGACAAAAACTGGACTTCAGACTAAATCTTAATGACTGTCTTAAATAACCATTCGTGCCAGAAGAACCGAGGGGTGAATACGAACGGTGGTTTTTCATGTAAACTGACAACGCACAGGGTGCGCACCGAGTATAACACATGTTCAAGACAGTGGTGCGCAGAGTTGCAAAATATCTGTTTACTGCATGGAGGTACTAATCTCCATGGTTTACTGCAATGAGACGTGTGCACGCCCAACAATTGCGTCTTATGCAAAAAGTAAAAGAGTCAAAATAGAGGGCGAGTCTAAGAGCACACACGCGACTTGCTGTCGTATTGCAATCACACCTTAGTTCATGTTCTTATCGTCTCTGCAATTTGTCTTTGTCTCACATGTGCGCAAACCTCCATTCATTTAAGTAGATTTCCAAAAAAAAATGCGTCTCTACTGCAACGCAACAATGTCGCATGTGTGCATCTCTCCTGAAGACGTAATATTATTGGTAAGTTTTTTTTTTCTATGTTGTGTAAGAAAAGTTAAAAAAAAAATAATAATAATAAAAAATTAACAGCATGAAACAGAAATTCAGAACAAACCAGAAAGGTGGTGAAATGAATTGAGAAAGAAGACTAAAACATCATCTATTCTCACAGTGTTTCCAATAGGTAGTAGAAAAAGAGAGAGTTTGTCATAAATGACAGAGTCGGGGAGAGAGTGAGAGAGAGAGAGAGACAGAGAGAAAGAGAGAGAGGGGGGAGAGAGAGTGAGAGAGGAAGAGAGAGTCACCTTGGGCGTATTGAGCATTGTTAATGGAAATACGCCAGTCAAATATAATGTTTTATTATTATTAATAATGAAATCCCCAGTAAATTGGTACAGTTTTTGTACATTACCGGAAAGGGAAGCATAATTATGTGTTTATCAAACGCACATTTTTTCTTGACTTTGCGGATGTTGTTGTCGGTGCTGATATCATCAATGTTGCTGTTGGTGTTGTCTTACAGGAACTATGACCATGCAGAATTGTTGTTCCCTGTGGACAATCCCAGAACCATTACAACACGAGCTTGGCCAGGACACGGGGAGGGTCTAGACATAAAATACCTCCACTCCTCGGACACGAGACGAGTTGGGGTGGGATGGGAGGCTCGGATGCCTACAGAGTACGAAAACATGCGTGGGGGGGAGTCTGGGGTGCGGACGTACACTTTTCAATTATGGTAATACATTTTTTTTATAAATTGGTTTTCTTTACTTCTTTTTCCCCAACATATTAAGTTGTCGGATTATATGAACAAACAAACAAACAAATAAAATCATGTATCTAATGAAGCAGTCAAATAATTATGGTCCCTGCAAAATGCCATGTCAAACATCAAGGCTTTTGTCATGGACATTCACCATTCTAATGGTCGTTCGCTCGTCCGGGATCCAAGCGTGTGAGGAATACATCAATGGGAGAAGTGGAGGAGGCAGAGGTCATATTGCTAAAATGGAGTTCCCCTCCCTAATCAAGAACTGGCGTGAAGAAATCTTGGCCTCGGATCTTGTACTATGTTGAAATCCCCCAACCAACTAGCCAATCTTTGAGCGACCTCGAAATCTGCGATATGAAAACTGCGGTCATTTGAACCAGGAGAGGCCGCCAGTCGTAGAGCGAAGGTTTACAATTATGCAGTTTGCGTCTTTTTGGAGTAGACTAGAGGTTAAAAACTCGGGGTAAATATTTTTCTTTTTGCTTATCAGGAAGAAATTTATTGGGGGAACTAAAGATTGGGCCTTTTTTTTTTTGGTTCTCTCTCTCTCTTTCTTCCCTTCCTTCCTTTTTTTTTATAAGGGCTGAGATTGAAATGCGATTTGGAAAGTATTCATTCTGTGCATGACACCTTTTCTATTATATCTTTCTTTCTCAAGAGAACGTCCTGACGGAGGATTGGGTATGATTCGATCAGAAGATTGGAGATTTCACCGGTGCATGGGATTAACGGGAGGAGAGGGAGGGGGAATGGAAGAGTGTTGGTGTCCAGAGTTAACCATGATGGGTCATAATTATAATATGGAATATCAAGCTGTGCATTTTACTACCAGTGAAAAACGTTGATGGAAAAACATGTTTGACCCAGCCAGACAAATAATATTGATTCCATTTCTGTATGGTGGGGGTGGGTGGGTCGGGATAGAGGGAGGGGGCTGGGGCGGGGGTGATTTAAGAGCGCGGCTGATGAAAGGAAACGAAGATCTTGCCACCCCCCCCCCCCCTTTAAAAAAATTTTTTTTTTTTTTGGTCCGTTCTGTTTACAATTCCCATGACAACAATAAACAGAACATTAGCTTGTGTTGGTCCCTGGACTTATTATATCCCGCTTGGCGCCGAGATGAAATAGCTCTACACGATAGTGTAGTGTTTCTCAACCTTTCTTCTCCCGCGGCCCGTTTCAATTTTTCGAAAAAAAAATGCGTGGGTCCCGCTATGATAGGACAAAGCTAGTAAATTTATAACCGGCCAAGTTACGCATGACCTTTAATGCCGTGCGTCTGTTAAGTTCGATGTTTTCATCCCAGCTAAACAAAGAACTCACCAAAGTGACATTAACAAACAACAGTTTATCTATACAGTTAAGTTTAAACACGCTATGAAATTACGATTTCTATGACAAATCCCTACACCCCATTCTGAGGCCCAACGCCCTACCAAAATGTTGCCACAGTCCCCCACCTTGAGAAACACTGTAAAAGAGTAAAAGGTTGGCGGTACCTGTTTCAAGTTACAGATCGCATGAAGCTCGTGCGTGTGTTACCAAAGACTGTACAATCTTTGCTGTTATCTGGCGCAACAACTTGACATTCCCTAGACCACACTCCTGCATGTCAGTGATAATAGACAGAGATTTCCGGAGTTCAAGACAACACAAAGTTTGTCTCAGAAGGTAAGAAAAATAAAAACGTGAAGGGTGCAGTGTAGTGACAGATATCATCAATCTTAAGCCGAGGCGCTGAACAGCGGGACTGGTGCAGAGTGGAGAAGGGTTTTGTAGGAACTTCAATATATTACAGGTGTGACAAATAGCTGGTTATAAAAATTGGATTGTGGACTCTACTGCAGGGGTGCTCAACCAGTCGATCGCGATCTACTCGTCTATCTTCAAGTGCTTGGCAGTCGATCGCGGGATGAATGTAGGACACACCCGCGAGGTACATATATATATTTTTTTAATTTGTCTTTGTA
Source organism: Onchidella celtica (assembly GCA_963931925.1). Classification (NCBI taxonomy): domain Eukaryota; kingdom Metazoa; phylum Mollusca; class Gastropoda; order Systellommatophora; family Onchidiidae; genus Onchidella; species Onchidella celtica. The sequence continues at coordinate 7,740,691 of OZ007573.1, read as the reverse complement.
TTTTGGCTGGTCGTTTTTCTTGGATGTGGCGGGTTTGTGTTAATTTTTTCTTCTTTTGTCCTTGTGAATGTGGCGGATTGAAAATAAAACATGTGGCAGGGCGGCAAAAGTTTACCTGGCAACACTGAAACCGCCATTATGGGCGCGAGATAATCGACATTTACCGGTTTCGACTAATTACGAGTAGATCAGAGGCCAATCTTGTTTCAGGGCTTCGCCAGACTGGTAGATCTCCAAAGGCTGGGAAATGTAAAAGTAGATCCTATGTCAACAACATTTGAGCACCCCTGCTCTACTGGGTATGTGAAATAATAATAATTATGATCGACGTCGGGAATCAGCAACAGCAACAACCACAGCAATAACAAGAATGACAATAGCAGCAACCATCAAGAACAGCAGCAACCATCAAAAACAGCAGCAACAACGTCAACAAATAACAAAAACCAACAATGACAGCAGCAGCAGCAGCGACAAACAATACCAAACAACAATAACGTTACAAGCAACAATAAAAACCACATGCAAAGGCGACAACAACAATAAACAACAACTGAAGAAAAAAGTCCACAATCGCATAAATCAATTGCAACTACAGTAATAACAATAACTGTAACTACAACAATAACAAACCTCCTCGACAAACAACAGCAACGACAAACCACCAACTCCATCGCCACTAATACCCCCTCCACCAACATTAACCAACAACAGCAACGACAAACCACCAACTCCATCGCCACTAATACCCCCTCCACCAACATTAACCAACAACAGCAACGACAAACCACCAACTCCATCGCCACTAATACCCCCTCCACCAACATTAACCAACAACAGCAACGACAAACCACCAACTCCATCGCCACTAATACCCCCTCCACCAACATTAACCAACAACAGCAACGACAAACCACCAACTCCATCGCCACTAATACCCCCTCCACCAACATTAACCAACAACAGCAACGACAAACCACCAACTCCATCGCCACTAATACCCCCTCCACCAACATTAACCAACAACAGCAACGACAAACCACCAACTCCATCGCCACTAATACCCCCTCCACCAACATTAACCAACAACAGCAACGACAAACCACCAACTCCATCGCCACTAATACCCCCTCCACCAACATTAACCAACAACAGCAACGACAACAACAGTAACAACAGCCCACCCCTCCCTTTCACTGCTCAGCCTTGAGGCCAATGAACTGGTAACACAATCACGCCAGTTGTCAGGTGAGACATCAGCAACGAAACTCCTTCCACACTGGCTGCTTCACAAGAATAGAAATGTGACTTGAACAATACCTGTACAGTCAGGATCTATAACATTAGAATTTGTGTGTTCTGAGGAAAAGAGGTGCGTGACGCAAGAATAGACCGGAAACTGGGGATGTCACTATTGGACAGAAATGCCGGGCCATGCGTAATGTACATATACTGGGAAAGAGGGGGGGGGGGTACCCGTAGCGTTGGTAAAACGCACGTGGGGGATTGAGGAGGTTGGGGGGGGGGGGTGTAGGGTACGTGCGTACGCTATGTGGATTATGTTAACAAACTAAAGGTTTGGTGTATAACTTTTTTTGTTGTTGTTCAGCTAAATAAATTGAAGGATTATCAAACCATTGAATACACAGGCTATACAGTGTTAAATGAAACGGTCCATGTAAAGTGTGGGGCTTTATAGTTTTCAAACTCCAGTTTTAACAATAATATTCAACATTCTGATGTCCATACGTGTGTGCACGCTTGGAGGAGGGTTGAAGCCGAGCATATTATGAAAATCGTACATGCGGAAAGGGGCGAGAGTCAAAATGTGCCAAAATACGTGCGCACTTTTATCAAAAGCCCCTATTGCAAAAAGAAAGGAAAAAAAATTACCAGACAAGGGTCATAAAACGCGGATAAATATCACAAAGGCAAACTGTAAATGGAGATTATTCTTGTTGTGTGTTGGGGAGTGTTTTTGGATAATACAGGTATCGAGGTATGGTCTCCCCAAAGGCGTTGCCGGAATTGGATTCAAAAAGTTTGGAGAACGAGGATTGGCCTGGCACAATGTAAAGGCGTACATCTGCATACTCTGGAAACTAAAAAATTAATATGCTTTTGAATATGTATAAAGAAAGAAGGCTTCCGTGTAAGGCAGAGATTTGACACGACTGTCCTAGTTTGCACGTGATCAAAATCATGTGTTTAACCAAGTCTAATAGAACGGGGAAGTCGCGGAATAAAGAAAGGACTTGTGAATATTTCCTGGAGGAATTATTTTGCAATAGTTCCTCACCAAAGCATTTCCTTAAATGACGCGCCCTTCAAATGAAAGGGGTTTAAACGAAAAAAGACCGATGGCAGGGACCTTTCAGGCAGCGGCATGCAGCCTTAAGCTTTCCTGGTTCAAATCCACAAATGAACGGAATTTTGTGACCCCTCTAGTTCTGTCCTCTCCGACGTTCCATGACATGTGATCTTGCACGTAGCTCTAAGAGTTCTACAGGAGAGAAAACCTAAACGAGGGATCTAAAAGTTAAAACACACAAAGAGGAATGAAACTCCACACCTTCTCCTGCTGTGAAAACAAAGTTGTACCATTGGTGCCAGTGGATTTACTGCACAAGAGACATTATGTGCCATGTCGGGTTAAAATAAACCTTAAAACTTGCGAACATAAATCATTCCTTCGATCTTTCGGGAACAAAAATTTACATCTAAATTAATAGTTTAACACAGCTCTGTTTGCCCTAGTGACTAATCCCCCCCCCCCCTCAAATTCCGACCCAATTCCAAAATAAGTAAACAAAAACACAGTTACGCAACCACTTGATTTCAACCTTTCACCCACTTGTCTCACTCCTAGGGTCACCCGTCATCATCTCGTGTTCTCACTCTGAACTTTGCATTAAACAAGCTGAGAACGCCTGGCCCAAGAAGTGCTGTGAGAATTTCAGTCATTTGGAAACTAGCTTTCATTGGAATGTGTGACGTGCTAAATTTGGTCAGGCAATAGGAAGTTGTTACGAATGGGATTTGGGCACACAACTCTCTCTCTCTCTCTCTCTCTCTCTCTCTGTTTCTCTCTCCCCCTCTCTCTCTCCCCCTCTCTCTCTCTCTCTCTCTCTCTCTCTCTCATGACGTGTTTACAGTTGTTCAGACCGACATCTCACAACTTATGTAGGCAAGGTGACATTTCTGTGCAAACCTTCACTGCTGTGGTTGAGATAAGATAACAAGAAAATTTGACAGAAGCTCTATTAAACAGTTGGTGTTTGCGCCACCAAGCCTTGTAATTTCTTCAAATACTCTAATGTGGCAACCCAGAGAAACTTTCAGACCTACAAAACCTTTAACCCAGACAGAAAGAAAACCGTAAGACATTCTAGGAAACCATGTTAAAAAGTCATTTTGACATAGATTAGCATATTCGGTCTTCCGCCCTACCACGGCAGATATTTTGTTACAGAACTTAATGTATTTGTTACAGAGGTGCTTAGAGCCTTGTTGTTAACGGGATGAAGGGCTATATACATTTTAATGCTCTGTATTACTATTGTCATTATTATCAGAACAGTCAATAGTTTCCTTAAAAGATGACCAACCGCTGTCCAGAGACCCGTTCAACATTATGGGAGGTGTGCACGATACAAACGATAGGGCCGTGCTGTTGTTGTTGTTAATGATGTTGCTGTTGTTTTTGTTGTTGTTGTTTTTCATGTTGAAAGGACACCCATTCACGAAAATGAGGAAACGAAATTAAAAAAGAAAGTATAAAAAGAAACGAGTTTTATTATAATTTTTTGGGGAAAGAATTAATGATTGTCGTATAAATATCAACACTGCGTTTCATAAGAAGTAAATGTGTATAGCCTATCGATGATAATAGTGATAAGTTCAAGAGTATCTAATCTGCCAAAATTAAAGGCAATTATGTGGAATTGTTTCTATTTGCAGCCAATAAAATGCACAGATTCACTGATCAAGTGGATGCTTAAGTATCTGAAAAATCTCCCATGGCGTCATGACTTGACTCACGAGCGTAGTGCACGTAAAAACCATTGAAATATCCTGGAGAATGAGTTGAAGGACCGTTGACCTATGTCATCCGGAGACAAAGAGAAAACATTTTGTTAAAATTTTTTTGTAACTTTTCAGACCAGAGATTCCCACGTGAATGATGAAAGTGGCGCATGGCATGATGACATTTAGTCACAGTGCGGTGTTGTTGTTTTTTTTGACAACGCAATAATATGTAGTTGTGACATACAGGACGAAAATGTTTAACCTCTGATAATTTGACAAATTAATTGTAGAATGCCAGTTTCGTGTTCCTCGGCGCTCCGTTTTTTTAAGGAAATATTATTAAAAGAATATTTATATATATAGTTTTGACTATTTCGGTCACACGATTCCAGTCTTCAGTTTTTTCTTTTTACTTAGTGTGTGTGGGACCAATTTTCGGTATGTTATTGTGTCAACTTCGCTAACGTTAACGATAATATTGTACCCAACTAACCAGATCTTACCCTAAGTCTGGATGTTACCCTAACTTTGATCCTAACCGCACAGGTTTCCCAAAACTTAACAGTGTAAAAAAAAGCCTAATTTGGCCACTTGGCCGGAATTGCCACTCCAAAAAGTTGTTGGATCTTGCGACATTAATTACATCATGAATTTTTTTTTTTAAAGCAAAGAAACAAAACAATTCTGTGAAAGTTTAACTGTTGGGGAAAGCGAACTACAAGAGATCTTCAAGAGCACAGAACTCGCGTCAGGGAAATGTTTCAGCCTTTGACTTACTTACATACCAGGTCATACCCTGGTCAAGAGTTTGCAGTTTCTACAACTACAGCCTTTGGGTAGTAGCTGCATTCGTTATAGCATTGCAAAAGGTTGTCACTGCTCTGGGTTACTGTACAGTCGACGGCCACAAGCCAAAAAGACTGCTGATCGGAAAAGTAAAGTAAGGGTTTCTGTACAAAATGAGTCACATGACATGTAGCCACAGGTACGTCTGTCTGACTTTGATGGAAGGAATAAAGTTTTGACTGTCTACATTAATATCAGCACAGGCCAGTTTATCTACGCGTGAATCAGTTCAGACATTCAAATGGTTGACACTGGGACAGGAAAGCTTGACCAACTGTCCAAACAACAAATTGATTACGAGTTATACGAACTGTCACAATTTCTCCGCTTTGAAGACGGAACAGTTAGAAGGAATCGGCCCTTCCTCCCTCCGCCAAACAAAAACGTACTTTTTGCCTATTCCAGAAAACATGAAAATAGGCGCGCGTAGAGTATCTCTCGACAAAGAGCAGAAAAAAAAAAAAATCACATGAAAAGCAAATGTACACAGGCACGATTTTTTGTTCTTGTTCTTCCCCCAAGAGGATTATCTGTCTGTTGAAGCCAATAATCATTTTAAAAAAACAACAATGGTTCTGTACGAAAATCCGGCTAACAATGTCAACAGAGAGAAAGGCAGGCTATGGAGATCTTGAGCTCATAATATTTATTTCATTTACCTTTGTCAAGTGGAAACAGATTTCAGTACAGGACTTTATTAAACCCGTTTTCTTTGATCTCTACCGACACTCCTCTCTGGATTAGAGTGCGTCAACTCCACCTTGCCCCCCCCCCCCCCAACAAAAAAAAAATCCATGTTGTTTTTTGTTCTGTTTTTACACAAGTCCAATTTTTTTTTTTTTGCATGAAAACAAAATGGCGGTCCTCGAATGAAGAAAAGACTGAGATAAAGTCAAGTGACTTTAACCGGATGACTTTTATACCCTGGCACTAGCTCTCATTGGAGAGATGACATTCTACGGACAGACAGAAACCATCCAGCCAGACAGACAGGCAGACATACAGGCAAGCAGGGAGGCAGATAGACAGACAGGCAGACAGACAGACAGATAGACAGACAGGCAGGCAGACAGGCAGGCAGACAGGTAGACAGACCTATAGGCAGACAGTCAGATAGACAGACAGACAGACAGACAGGCAGACATACAGGCAGACAGGCAGGCAGACAGACAGACAGGCAGACAGACAGACAGACAGATAGACAGACAGACAGGCAGACAGACAGACAGGCAGGCAGACAGATAGACAGATAGGCAGACGACAGATAGATAGACAGACAGACAGCCAGACAGACAGGCAGACATACAGGCAGACATACAGGCAGGCAGACAGATAGAAAGACAGGCAGAGAGACAGGCAGGCAGACAGATAGACAGACAGACAGGCAGGCAGACAGACAGACAGACAGATAGACAGACAGGCAGGCAGGCAGACAGACAGACAGACCGACAGGCAGGCAGAGAGACAGACAGACAGGCAGGCAGACAGACAGATAGACAGAATGACAGATAGACAGAATGACAGATAGACAGAATGACAGACAGGCAGGCAGACAGACAGATGGGCAAATAAACAGGCAGACAGAAGGACAGACAGACATACAGACTGACAGACACAGAAAGACCATAAAGAAAAAAAAGAGAATGACAAAAGAGCGACAGACAGACACAAAGACAGACACAAAGACAGACACAAAGACAGACTCAAAGACAGACTCAGAGACAGACTCAGAGAATTCCAGATGCACAAAAAAATTCCCCTTTCACTAAATTGTTTGCTAGGGTTAAGTACCCGTGTCCTCAGCTGAGGGCCCGAAACTTATTTATTAGGCAATAAACTCTCTCTCTCTCTCTCTCTCCCTGTCTTATCAGTGAAGGACCTCGTCGTCTTTCTGTTGTAAATAAAAATCACAAGGGCGTAACTTTAATATTGAGATAAAAATTTGCTTATCATAAGTGTTTGTAAGATTGGAGAGGGGGGCAGTGGAGGTATGCATAAATGAGGAGGGTATGAGGATTACGTGAAAACAAGAATGAAAAAAAGATGGGGAAAAGAAGACAAAAACCAACTTGCCTCGCGAGAGAAAAGGCGGACAGGTTGGTCTAGAACAGGAGACACCAAACTTTTTTCACAGACGGCCGGATTACATGCGCGGGCCTAAGGCCTGGCTTTTAACCCTCACTTGTATTGAGGAATCTTGGTTTGAGGAAGCTTGTCCGTCCCGTAGCTCTAGATATCCCTGGTTTTATCAAACAAAATCAGGTACCATGACGGGCCGGATGAAATGACGTCACGGGCCGGATCCAGCTCGCGGGCCGTAGTTTGGTGACCCCTGGTCTAGAGGCATGGTGCTATCCTCTCACGGCGAAGGTACCGGGTTCGATTCCCGGTCGGTGCTGACATGTTGGAATTTATCTGGGGGGAAAATTCCTGTCCCTGATCCTATGGAAGGTAGAATCGAGCACCTAGTCTTCTCGGATAGGGACAAAAAACTCAGAGGGCCCATGTTCAGTTGCGCCTGGTAAAGATTCCTTGGCAGTTGAAAATCGAGAAGAGCAGGCCGAACAAGGCCGCTGCCCTGGTAAACTTAAAAAAAAAAAAACTGCCACAAAAACACATACACAAAAAACTGAACAAGAAAACTAAAAACGAGAAAGTTTAGGTGTAAATACTAAGAGCAAGGAACTTCCTAAAATAAAGACCTAAAAGATCTCGCTAGAGAAAGGCCTCATCATAGAGAGATTAAAGTGAGAATTTGGATCTGCCTACAAGCGGGAATGATGCTGGACATAGAACTGTTCTATTTTACCTGCAACATTTTTTTACAACATAATTTATCACTTTTGTGTTTGTCGTAGATTTCAGAGAAGGGTCACACTGAGGTCACAGCCTGGGGTCTGGTAGCCGACGTCACATAAGGGTGTCTATAGCCAAGAGGACTGGCTGCATGTGTCAGGAAATGGATCAGCAGCTATGTATGGACTGGGGCCAAATCTCAAATCAGCCCCCTTCCAGTGGTGTTAATTCCAACCACCCCCACCCCCCCCCCACCCCCTCACCCCCACACAAACACACTACCATGACGGCCGATGAACCTCGAGTTAGAACGATAATGATATAATGATGATGATGAGAATGAACTACATGTACTGCCACTTCAATGTATGCTACAAGACTTAGTACATGTACTAACAAATACTGCTGTTATCACTACTACTACTACCACTACTACTATAATTACTACTGCGACTACTACCATTACTATTACTACTTCTACTACTACCACTATTACTTCGACTACTACCATTACTACTACTACCACTGCTGTAACTATTGCTGTTACTACTACTACTGCTGCTGCTGCTGCTGCCACTACAAGTACTACTACTTCTACCTGCTGCTAACTACTGCTACTACTACTACTACTACCACTACCACTACTACTACTGACACTACTGTTAACTACTACTGCTATTACTACTATTACTACTACTACTACTTCTACTACTGCTACCACTACTACTACTGCCATTACTGCTAACTACTACTGCTCTTACTACTACTACTATTGCTACTATTGTTGCCACTATTACTACTGCTATTTCCACTGATGATATAATGATGTTGAGCTCAAGAACATGAGAGCAGGTTGTCCATAAAATCTTTGTGCAGTTTCAAACGCTGGCAACTTCAGTTCAACAGAATGTTACGCAACGCTACGAAGTATGCAGGAAGATATTTTGATAATCCTGTTACTGTCGCTGAAACCTGCATACATTTTGGATCCTGCACACTCACGTCATGTACAATATTCAAGATTTTCACATTACGATATTAACAGAAAGGCATTCCAAACAGCGCGCGAAATTCTTGAGCAATAAAAACAAATGCCTTCTTTGAAAACCGTCATTTCTTCAAACCGAAGAATGACTCGGGACATTTTCACTAGGTCAACGGATAGCACCCTCCTCTCCAACCCCTACCCGAACTCATGAGCTGCTCACGGGTGTCACTAATCCCAGTTTCATACCAACATACCAAACATTATATTCTAATAACCCCCCTCTCCCCCCCCCCCCCCCACCGAAAAAAAAATTACAAAAGAGGGCCACAAGCATTTTTCCCCACCTTTTCCTGAGAGTACAGTTCCCAGGAGAACTTCAAACTGAGGATTATCAGAAAGACACTCGTTGCTTTACTGAATATTCGAGTCTGTGCATGATATGGATGTACAGGTTATAACAGAAACCGCGGCTCTCCAGGAAAAGCACTTTTCCAAGCTTCACGGGGATCTCTTCAATCAAAAGTAGGTCATGCAACGACCTAGCGGCGAAGCAATGAATTTATGACGGAAAAATTCCGTGTGAACATTAGTTTGTAGTTTATGCCATACCAAATTGTGTCAAAGTGAAATTTTTTTTTTACACCGCTCATGTCTATGTCATTAAACAATTTTTTTTTTTTCTATAACCCATTAAGTTGCTCAATACAAAATTCTGGAGTGATTATAAAATCTTTCTTCTTGGAAAAAGTTTGCCTTCTCCAGTAAAATATTGACAATATTATTTACGTAAGTTTTGCATTTGAGAGAACTTTCTTTTCTTGGTAAGACCAAGTAAAAAATTAGCGAACTACATGTATTAGTTTGGGGGGCGAGAACGCCCATTTCAGCAGGTTTGACACACTTCCAGGAACTGTAGAACATGCCCAGACAGGTAGGTACTTACAACTGTCGTTATTGCAATATTGTTTTGTTTTTGTATCCATGTGTATTTGCGTGGTTCATTGATGTGAGAAAAGTGAGAGTGTGTGAGAGAACAGGCGGAGACGTATGGTAGGTCTATGTGGTTTGGTTAGGGAGGGGGGCGGGGGGGGGGGGCGGTTGTCGGAGACCAAATATTTTAATCCTGGACATTAAAAAGTTTCAAGTTTTGTAGTTGCGTCGGGAATCTGCAACATTTTTTTTCTATTTACCTAGCCTCGAACTGGGCAGATACGACATGTACAATCTAAGGGTAGCCACACAAAGGCCGCCGAATTCGGTCACCGAGCCACTAGGCGCTTTAGGTGAGAAGAATTGCTCTATATAAACGGACCGAATCTAGGTGGGCTCTGTGTGCAGTTGTTGAAATATTATATAGTGCAATTCTTCTCACCTAAAGCGCCTAGTGGCTCGGTGACCGAATTCGGTGGCCTTTGTGTGGCTACCCTAAGGGTGGTTAGGCCCGGCGCGCACTGTCCCGTTTCGCCTGCTGCACGGCGTGCAAACGCAGATTTTTGCTCGTTTGGCAAAGAGTTTACAGTGCTGCACACCACGCGAAAGATTGCTTGCATTGAACGGATGGTTAATTTTAACATAGTGCGCGCCGGGCCTTAGGGAGGTGCGTGGTTGGGAGGGTAGCGTGTGTGGAGTGGACGGGGAGAGGTAGGTAGTAAGAAAGCTAAACCCGTAGAGATCGCTCAAAACCTCAGAGAATGAAAGAGAGACCACAAGAGAGTCCGGACGCTCAACGAGATAGAGTGAGGGATGGGGAGGAGGAAGAGTGTGTGGGGGGGGGGGTGGGGGTGGGGGGAGGAAAAGAGTGTGCACAACGAAAAGAAAGAGACATTGACATAGTAATGACGTGTATGAGAGAGAAAAAGGGGGGGGGGAGCAGAAGCGGAGAAGGGGTTGGGGGGAGGGGGGAGAGAAAGATCGACTGGGACGCACAAAGAAGAAAAAAAAGGGAGGGCACTAAGACAAGGAAATCTAGGTCAGAGATCATGCGAGTTTTTTACCAACCAAACAAAAAAAAAAACATGGTTGAATTGAAAGACAAAAAAACAACAACCAACCAACCAGACCTATCAAAAAAAGGATGAACAAATATGGAAACGCCCGCTAATACATTCACACACATACAACCACACACGCTCGAGCACAACCATGCATTCACACACACACAACCACACACGCTCCAGCACAACCATACATTCACACACACACATACAACCACACACGCTCGAGCACAACCATGCATTCACACACACACAACCACACACGCTCGATCACAACCATGCATTCACACACATACAACCACACACGCTCGAGCACAACCATACATTCACACACATACAACCACACACGCTCGAGCACAACCATGCATTCACACACACACAACCACACACGCTCCAGCACAACCATACATTCACACACACACATACAACCACACACGCTCCAGCACAACCATCCATTCACACACATACAACCACACACGCTCGAGCACAACCATACATTCACACACATACAACCACACACGCTCCAGCACAACCATACATTCACACACATACAACCACACACGCTCCAGCACAACCATTCATTCACACACATACAACCACACACGCTCCAGCACAACCATACATTCACACACATACAACCACACACGCTCCAGCACAACCATCCATTCACACACATACAACCACACAGGCTCGAGCACAACCATCCATTCACACACATACAACCACACACGCTCCAGCACAACCATACATTCACACACATACAACCACACACGCTCCAGCACAACCATACATTCACACACATACAACCACACACGCTCGAGCACAACCATACATTCACACACATACAACCACACACGCTCGAGCACAACCATACATTCACACACACACAACCACACACGCTCCAGCACAACCATACATTCACACACATACAACCACACACGCTCCAGCACAACCATACATTCACACACATACAACCACACACGCTCGAGCACAACCATACATTCACACACATACAACCACACACGCTCCAGCACAACCATACATTCACACACATACAACCACACACGCTCGAGCACAACCATGCATTCACACACATACAACCACACACGCTCGAGCACAACCATGCATTCACACACATACAACCACACACGCTCCAGCACAACCATACATTCACACACATACAACCACACACGCTCGAGCACAACCATGCATTCACACACACACAACCACACACGCTCGAGCACAGCCATGCATTCACACACATACAACCACACACGCTCCAGCACAACCATACATTCACACACATACAACCACACACGCTCCAGCACAACCATCCATTCACACACATACAACCACACACGCTCGAGCACAACCATACATTCACACACATACAACCACACACGCTCGAGCACAACCATACATTCACACACATACAACCACACACGCTCCAGCACAACCATACATTCACACACATACAACCATACACGCTCGAGCACAACCATCCATTCACACACATACAACCACACACGCTCCAGCACAACCATTCATTCACACACATACAACCACACACGCTCCAGCACAACCATACATTCACACACATACAACCACCCACGCTCCAGCACAACAATACATTCACACACATACAACCACACACGAGGTCTGTTTGCATTTTAATATTATTGTCCTAGCATTTTGCCGACAACTTTCAAAAAGGAAGGAAGTGTGGAGGGGTCGTGGGAGAAAAGTAGGGAGGTTTTTTTTGTTTTGGAGGGGTTACAGTCAAAGGAATGTCGAAAAAAAAATAATATGAAGAAACTCTTAAAAGAATCTATGAAAAGTCTGCAACAGGGATGAATTCGAGAAGATATTAAGATAAACTCTCTTTTTACTGGTTAGTCAAGTGCATGAGAACATTTTTGTCAGTGCACCAGACACAAGAGTAGTGAGTTCAGAGTCTTTGACAATGTCAGTGTTCCTTTAGCTACGAAACAGAATCATTTTGGGAAGGAAATGAAAACAAAAGTCCAGTAGAACACTGGATTCATTCATTCTTCCAAATGTTTCGGTGGGGATAGTTAGAGCGCTTTTTGTTTGTCCGATTAAAATCATAAAAAAAGGTGTATTTCTTGTACTGAAGAGTTCCTCAAACGTTCACTTCAATCACTTGGAAACTTGTCCTAATCTTAGCATTTCCTTGATTATTATCTGAAAAAAAAGGCTTAACTTTTCTTTTTTTTCAGTTTATATTAATTGCTTGTGTGTATTGAAATGATTTGACTCTTTCTCAGCATGAACTACGACGTAATAAAGGCAACAGATGCTTCAGTCCCACCCTACTTTTTAGGTCTAATCTGTCCTTGTTCTACAAACATGAATCTCGTACAATCCAGTACACAAAAATCTGTATTCTCTTCAAGACAAAAAATCTAATATGTACCATAGATCTAGCTCGAAACCAACTCAGACCGCTCCCAAGCTAACTAATTCCCTGCGGTGTGTTTGGTGGACTCATCCGTGCACAGCCTGACAAAAGCCCAAAACCTCGTAACTGATACAACCGTATTGTTTCGAAACGGGACGTAAAGCCCGTTTATGACAGGCTACAGTTGGGACAGAATGTATAATCTTTTGACCTGTAACCATGCGGGCATTTTTATTCAGGTTAATGTTAAGCTGTGAGACTTGATTTCAGGAAATAAGTGGTAAACGACAGATGTTTGGTTTTAAGTGGTTCAAAACGTAACCCTGTGGTACTCAAATACAAATTTCCGTAGGACTAAATTCTCTGTTTTGTAAAATGATTTGAACTGGTCAAATGAATTAGAAAACGAAAGATTTTAACGGGAAATTGGCGTATTGTTAGTGAATTCGTAAGTGTTCTAAATATAGAACACTGGCGACAAGGTCAGGTGTTTCAGTACCAGGACACTGGACTCTAGCGAGTTACGGTCCAGTTCCGTCCAGGCAACAAGTAATTGCAGGGTCGATCCAAAGATCTGACCATGGACTTACCAGTGACCTGTGACAAAGGCCAGTAAGTAGTGGCACATAGACTTGGCAGGGGAGCAAGTGCATGCAAGTTTGAACTGTTTGCACTGAACTAGTGGGTACTGCAGCTATACAGGCGTCCATACCTTTCGGCAAATAGCGATTTAACAAATTAAGATAAGGCAGTTTATTGAGTCTACTTAGTCTTAAGTTTTACTAAGAGATAAAAGTTTTATAAGCACAACTCTGCAGACAGTCATTATTAATGACCTTTGAACAAAATCATAAATACACTTCCTCTCACAGAATGTTGGACGTTTTATGCAAACACTTCTCGTGACAAATCATGTACAGATTTAATACTGTCTGGCGTCATCTCTATCTGCGCGAAATGTATCAGTTTTGATCAGTGCTTGGTGGGCAAATTGAGAAATTCTGGCCTGTAGCAAACTGAGAACCTCTGGGTATGCTATACAGTGGTAAATAAAGATAAGCAGAAGCTTGGGGGAGACAGAGGTATGGGGAAATTAATGGAGAAAAAGGGGAGGCCTTAAATTAGTGTAAGCCAAATTAGTGCTTAGAAAAAATGGGAGTAACGTATAGAAGAAAAACAGGTAACTCAGGCTATACAGTAGCTGTTTCTCCCATTCCTCCACTGATCTCAGCAAGTTGAAGACACTTTTTAGTTTCGTTGTATCGTTTGGATGTTATTTCTTACCCGAGGCTTTGCTACATACAACTTTTTCTTTTTGCCAATTTTTGACTAAAGACATCTTGAAGTCTCTTCGTAAAACAATAATTCACCAGTATTTTATAAATAGAGACAAGGTCAGCTTTTAATAGTTTCTTGAAAGTTATCGTGTCTTCATTGCTTCAGAAATAACCGTAAATACAATAAACAGAATAGTGTTTTGTCTTCATTATTTGAGAGATAAATCTAAATACAATAAACAAGCAATTTCTACTCAGGTCACTTCCCCCTCCCACAGCATACACATGTGCAGTGGCGGACCTACGTTTTGGGGACCCTGAAGCTTGGACTGTTCTTGGGCCTCTTCGCAACTAGCAACAATAGGACAAACGTCCAAATTTCATTCATTAAGAAACGTTTCTTCAGGGCTCTTTCGGTATTTGGGGCCCCGGAGCCTAAGTTTCTATAGTTTCAAGGCAGATGCGCCACAGCACATGTAACCATTCGTACTCATAACTTTCTATCTCACTCAAGCACAGTTGACAAGTAAGAATGTACAAGGACTTGGGCAGATCGACACAGGAGGGGGGAATGAGTGGAGCATTCATAGTGACAGCAAGAAATGGGCAGTCCCAAATTTATGCAAGAAAAAGGAGGTGTGTCCTGTCTTCTGCATATAGATTGGCCAAATTTAGTTGATTGTAATATTTATAATTATGGACAGCTGAAACCACTTAAACGGTATTTCGGGGGGAAAATGAGAAAACATGAGGTGTGTCCTGTCTACTGTCTATTGATTGGCCCACACTTTTTTTTTTAGATGCCTGTGATATTTATAACTATGAACAGCTGAAACCACTTAAACGATATTTCGGGGGGGAAATGAGGAAACAGGAGGTGTGTCCTGTCTTCTGTCTATTGATTGGCCCACCCTTAGATGCCTGTGATATTCAAACAAAAAAAAAAAATGACGGAAAGCTGGAACGCGTAAGCGAAATTTCGGGGGAAAAGTACGTGAAAACATACGGATTTTGCCGGAATGTTGTGGTGTGGAAACCTGGGGTAGGTACTGCCTGGCCCGTGAAAAGTGGCCACGCCACCCCTTCCCTCCCCGCCTTCCCCTCCTCCCACCCCCGTCCTCCAACGAGCCACTCGTAACCTCACACAAAATAGGAAAGTAGATAATATAATTATGTTATAGTTATTATGGATTGCCTCAGCTGTGGTTTCCTCAGAATGGCTTGTTGAAGTTAGTGTGATCTTTTTTTGTTTACCACTGGTATCCGGGTATTCGGGGGAAACTGTGACTCAGAGAACTTGCTGCTCTTGTCTGTTTGTATAAGCATTCCCTGAAAACATTTAAGTCTGTTTGTTTGTTTTTTTAGAATGGAGAGCCGGAAAGTGGGTGGAAAATGTTATTAAATTTTCCCTTCCCACTTTTTCGCAGTAATTATTGTATTCTGTTTTACACCAATGCAACGACATTATTGCTATGTTGGTGGAGAGATAGAGTAGATGGGTACTATTTCATTTCGCCTCTCATTTCTGAAATAATTATTGCAATAATACAAAATTGTTTGTTTTTTTTAAAAATAGATCAACCTACACATTAGTGCTGGCCACGTAAGAAATGGGGCAGTGTTTGATCGGAAAGTATGCAGGATTGTTTTCCTTTCTTGGGGAGCGGGGGCGGAGATGGGGGGGGGGGGGAGAAACGGGGGGAAATGTGTGTGTATGTCTGTGTGTGGGTGGCGGGAGGGGTACATTTCAATTCAATCCCCAAGGAGTATTTCTCTGTATATCCTTGTTTACGAGGACGTGTCATCAGGGTTAAAAATAAATGCCGACCCGCAACTTTTCCCTTGCAACAGTAGATCTGACTTGCAATACCGAAATGTTTTTTGTTGTCTTTTTATGGTTTTGTTGTTGTTGTTGTTGTGTGTGTGTGTGTGTTTCTACAGCAAAAATGTGATGAAAATGGTGATAACTGGCAATCAGGATGTATAATCTACACGGAAGAATGAATGATGCAATAAAATGCACAGAAAGTGGGCGGGAGAGAGACAGAGAGAGAGAGAGAGGCGGTGGGGAAATAGAAAAACACTCTTAGAGAAAGAGAGAGAGAGAGAGCGGGAGAGACAGAGAAACGGAGAGAAAAAGAGGAAGAGAGTCCGTGTGAGAGATAAAAAGAGTGGGGGGGGGCGGGGTGGACACAAAAAAAGAGAAAAGGAGAGAGGAGTGAATGAGTGTGAGAGACACAGAGAGATAGAAAGTGAATGAGTGTGAGAGACACACAGAGAGAGAGAGAGAACGAAAGAAAGAGAGAGAGTGTGTAAGAGAGCGAGAGAGGCTGGGAGAATGAGAACAGAAACAGAAAGATTAGTCAATATAATGTATGATCGATTTTACCCGCGCCGGCCGACCACAACTAGATCCAGCTCATGATTCAAGCAAGGCATGCTGACTGGTAGCAACAGCGGGAATCCCCGATACCCCTTGCCCACCGCTGTGACAAACTTTCCGGGGAAACTCTAGGCAAATCATCGGGAATTCCTGTAAATTTAGGTCAGCCAATCTCCTCTGAAAGGTCATGGAAAGCGGTGAGTTTCTTAAAGTGGCAAGTTGTGTAAACAACCCAATACTATAGGATTGCCTGCAAAGCTCGTATACGCTTGGAATAGCACGTCCTTGCTTACATATGCACTAGCGGACACACAGTCAAACCTTATACAATGATTATGTACTACTTAACTGGTAGGAATAGTGTAGGAATAGCGGTAGGTAGCGTAGATTTCTCCATACTATATAAAAGTTGGGATTGATTGAAGGTGTTTCTCTCACACATTCCCTTCTCCGACTCTCTCTCTCTCTCTCTCTCTCTCTCTCTCTCTCTCTCTCTCTCTCTCTCTCTCTCTGTCTCTCTCTCCCTTTCCCCTCTGTCTTTTTCTCTCTCTCTCTCTCTTTCTCCCATCTCCTTTCTCTCTTTCCCTCTCATCCTTCTTCCACTCTCTACCTTTCTCTCTCACTCTCTCTATCCATTTGTATGCGTGTGTCTGTCTGTTCGCAGATAGTTATGTTCACTTTCCACACGGAGAAGCGCCCTGATGTAATATCATACACACGGCAGTTACGTGCAACCATCCACAGAGCCCCCACCCCTCATCCCTCCCACACACAGAGGGGGTACACACACACACACATACACACTCACACACACAGTGTATGTGCTTTCACACTTGTCCAAACTGACTACGTGCACACACACACACACAAACATACTCACACACTGTGTATGTGCTTTCACACATGTCCAAACTGACTACGTGTGCACACACACACACACACACACACACAAACATACTCACACACTGTTTATGTGCTTTCACACTTGTCCAAACTGACTACGTGCACACACACACACACACAAACATACTCACACACTGTGTATGTGCTTTCACACATGTCCAAACTGACTACGTGCACACACACACACACACAAACATACTCACACACTGTGTATGTGCTTTCACACTTGTCCAAACTGACTACGTGCACACACGCGCACACACACTCACACACAGTGTATGTGCTTTCACACTTGTCCAAACTGACTACGTGCACACACGCGCACACACACTCACACACAGTGTATGTGCTTTCACACTTGTCCAAACTGACTATACTACGTGCACACACGCACACACAGCCACCACAACAAACCTTGTCCTTGATGTCTTTGCAAGTTTCAAACCCAAAGTAAAAATGATGAAATCAGGTTTGCTATTTTTTCAAGTTTCGTTCTTTCTTAAATTCTTTCACTAGACAGGGCCCCCGTCCGTGGGGACTTGACGCCCGGGGCTCATGGTTTTACACCCCCTGCTGTCCACTCTCCCCGCCCACCCTCCGTACTCGCGGAATAAACTGTTATAATAAACCCTCCCCCCCCCCCACCCCATTGCCGTTCAAACCGCCGTTTCCCCAGTTTACTTCCCATATTGCTCTCCCCACCCCAGCCCCCACCCATCCCCAACCCAACAACACCATCTGCAAGGGGTTGCCGTCTGGGGGCATCGCCGTGTATACAGCAAAAACAGATATTTTGGCTCATAATTATTTATGCCACTGACTACAGTGCTTACACTGATCACGGTCACCGTTAGTGAAGGCATAATTAATATATCAGTCATCACTGATCGCAGCATGGTCTCGTCTCTCCCAACCACCCCCGTGTCCCCACCCCCCCACCCCCCTGCAACTCTGTCCTGGTGCACAAACGGCCCAAGTCTACATGTTACTATGTAAGGTTAAGCGTACAGAGCCAAGGAAAACATAGGTCAAGTGTGTAAAGGACAAACTGAAGTGAATGGTTTGAACACTGCTATTATTATTAATCATTATTATTATCATTATTTCCTTATTTCAGTTATGTTCTACGGTAGGTGTCCAGTGCAGAATTTAGAATTGGTGAGGGCTATTATAATAATATACCTTGAAATTCACTCGTTCAAAAGCTGAACCTCAATGTTCCACAGAGGTACGAAACTAAACAGGAACTTGGATCGCTTAAATAAAAAAAATTCAAACGTAGACTTGAGTTATGTAACAGCAACGTAATAAAAGTGGTGTAAAAAAAACAAAACTGAGATTTTGCCAGATCCGTGCGAATTGTGGGGGTCTGTACTCTGTAGCTTATTTAACTCACGCATAGATCTGGCACCGGGTTTTACAATGATGCAGAATGAGGTCTTCTTCTGTTTCCATGCACACAAAAAAACAAAACATTGCAAACTTCGGAGCTGGGCGGTTTGTGCCCTAGAGTCTCGCTACCCTGACCTTTCACTGTGACCAACCAGTCTTCTTATCTGCCCTGACTAGAATGTTCGGTCAAGCCCTCTCCCAGTATCAATACCATTGTTTACAGTTGATAACCCAAATATAGCAGTAACCTTCCACTGGCCAGCTGGTGAATCCGGATGTAGCCAGTCTATTTATGGCCCGGCCAATCTGCTTGTCAATGATTATGATCGAGTCATGAATGAAACAATTATCCCGGTCTTCAAACAGTTAAAGTTCTGCGATAGATTTCCTCGACGAATAAAACGGCAGCTATCAGTAAAGAATGGAAGATGTTTAAACCTGGGACAAGAATCGGGGTCCAGAAATATTTACAATAACCCTCTCAGGGTGTGCGTTTCTAAAGGGATTTGTTTGGATTTAGGTTTCAAATTTCTGTTCAAGGGTGCTAGCTGCACTTGGCACGCCTTACTGATAAGATAGGAGTGCTTATTATAATTATAGATGTTGCTATAAGTACATTGCCTCAAAACGATAAGAAAATTATATCTGCCTATGATAACACTTCACGATATGCGACAATTGTCTCCTCTCGATTTCATAAAAACTTTTGTTTCTCGACGGAATGCGTCTTTATGTGTAAGGGATAAGCCACACCAAGGCTGACGCAGACACCAAACTGGTGGCCCGTCGCCTAATTATCATGCATCACACTAAATTTAACACAACAAATTGCCCACATCTCGGCCGTATGGCCAGTGAGTAGTGTTTTAGTATGATGCATGATAATTAAGTAACAAGCCGCAAGTTTGGCGCCCACACCAGCCCTGGTCTGACTTACCCCTAAGGCTGGTACACATGTAAGGGGTAAGCCAGTCCAAAGCTGAGGCTGGGGTGGTAGAGCTCCACTACACGCCAGCCTTGGTCTGGCTTACCCCCCTCCCCCCCCCCCCCAGCTAGCATCCACCTGACACCCAGCTGGATTGCAGTGTGGCTTGTCAGTAGTATTTTTAGTGTGATGCATAATAATTAAGTGGCGTGCCACCAAACTAGGGGTTTAGCGCAAGCCTCTGTGTGGCTAACCTCAATACTTTGTTGTGTTGCATTTTTGTTTCACCCTAGGTCAAAGAGGACGCCCTAGGTGAATGAATGGAGATGCTTACACACGCGAGACACTTGCTCATTGTGTAGAGTCAGGGAAACATGGAACTAAGACATCACAGCACCACGACAGCAAGTAGCATATCCGCGGCGACTGGCCTAGGGCTGTCACACCTCTACTCTATTTATCTTCCTCTCCTTTCTCCCGTTTTCTCCCCTCTTTCTCATTTCCAGAAAAGAATAAACTAACAACCAAGAAGACAAGCACATAGACAAATGAACTAACCTGGAAGACGCGGAACTGAACACACCATTCTGAGAAACACACATACCATTAACAATACCTGGCCAAAAACCCCGGACACCAGCAACACATACCAAAATTCCAGGTACACAGTAGATGATTCGGAGAAAACAGTGCTGTCTTGCTCAACTCAAATTAATGTTTGTTAGCTCAAAATCAGTATAAAAAAAAAAAAAAAAAGCACAGATGTGCTTACATCACCGAATTTCAAGGGATGATTTCATCCAATACATTCCTGGCTATTGCAAACATTCGAGACAAAAGGCTGTTCAAGTAAAATCTAAATTCATTTTTTTAAAAATATATAAAATCATCATCCTGTTTTGAAAACACTATTCTTTTGTCATTGCTACAGCGATCATGGTGTAGCGGTTACACTAACAGAACTGGTATAGAGATGAAAAGATCCGTCGTCCCCCCCCCCCCCCCCACTCTCGACTTTTCCAGGAGGAAAAAAAACTAGCGCCTTTACAGGATGTAGTCACACCAAGATCTTATACTATAAGTTCCTTGAGTCGCACTCAACAAACAGTACAGATCAGATACAATCGAGTTTATTCACAAAGTTAGGGGAAAAAAACTGCATCCGGGACATTTTCCCCCGGGGGAAAATGCCAAATTCCTGCATCTATTCATTGTGTAACCTTCACTCAAGGAGCTTGCCTTCACTACAGTTTCAGGTGTTCGCCCACACAATGTTACATTATTTAAGCTGTGTAACCTAAATCTCTCTCGTGTGAACATCCGTGTTGGCTCATTTATTGTGCTGATTTCGTGCAACTCAGCGTGGCGTCCCTTCATCAGAAATATTGCCAAATGTCCAGATTTCAGGAAGTAATAGAAACTCTGATTTCACCAACAAAAAAAAACCTGCAACCCCCCCCCCCCCCCAACAAATCAAACCTAGACCTCACTGAAAACCTTTCAAATAAGCTTTAATATTATGCGTACAACCCCGAGGAACCTGACAGATATGGAACCAGCTGGCCACGAGGACCATCATTAAGAAAACCCTCAAATGGGTCTTGGAGCGGGGAAAGGATCAGTTCTGGTGATGCCCTGTGTGCTAGGATTCTGATTCCTGTCATCAATCAATTTGATTTTCATTAGTATCCCACCCTGTAAAGTTGCCCACTTTCTTGAGAGCTCGAACTGAGAGGTGACTAGAGACTAGTAGATTTTTAAAAAAAAAGAAAAGAAGACGAAGAAATCTTAAGAGTTTTCACAGCCTGAAAGATTTCTGAATTGTTGCCCATCATTTCATTTGGACATTCCGATCAGTGTGTGGACATTCCGACCAGTGTAAGAACTTCATTCTATAATTTTGGTCATTTGTTTGGACATCGTTGGAACAATCTCGGGTCATCCAAGATTGTCCTGACACAAACACTGAGGTGTAATGTGATGTAGGGGAACAAAGGGTTAATCAAAAGCTCTCTGACTAGACCGTTAATTGTCAACGTCTCCCATAGACTACAGAGCGGTCAGGCTCTCACTGTTTACAAAGTCTTGACGAATTAATTCATTGCGCCTGTTATTTCGGTACTTAAGTTGATCTGCAGATCTGTGGTATTAATGATACAGTACAAAATTGACTATAAACGCAATCAGTCGAAGCCCGGCCATACTGTAATCAACTTGGTGTGCGGTAGGTTATATAATTTTACTTTATCTATTTCGACTCGCCGTGGAGGTTTCTCAGAATTGACATACACCTCGATTTTCTACACAACTGGAAACATTTCGTGAAAAAAAGCAAAAACCTTATCTCCGCGCTGGATTTCTCAGAATCGTTAAATCTCTACTTATCTGTAAATATGGAAAATCGAAAAACGTGCAGGTTAAAAAAAAAAAAAATTGTTTCCCTCGGAAAATTGGCAGAATAGAACTACTATGGTTTTGCTGGACGTCGATATTTTTGTTTACATGGCAAACCAAAGCAAACTGGGCAGGCCTAAGTGGCAATAAAATATTTACAGATAATTAATCAATGTGTCCGGTTGGTGCACATCGGTAAACTTCCTGGTTCTACACGTCGCTGAGCATTGCCAGAGTGGTCAAACCAGGAACTACCTGGTCCATTTTGAACACAGCTCGTGTCAAGTACCGATCATTTCGGAAAATATACTGATTTCTGATGTCGCAAGTTCTAAATCAGCTCAAAGCCAACACGATACAAGACTGAATGTTAAAAAATTAATGTCACGCCCGACAAAGCTAGCGTCCGTCTTGTTTGTCCGGGTTCAAAAGTCATGTCCGTCCACCGATTGCTGCTCTGTAGGCAATACGCCTCTGCATAAAAATGGTATATGTGTGTGAGCATGTGTGTGTGTGTGTGTGTGACTGACTGTTAATAAGGAAGATTTTAATGAATCTAACATTTTACATCACAATCATGAGATGAGCTGGGATTAACCATCGGAAAGTTTTAATTACAGCAAAAAAAGTTTTAAGTTTAAACGTTATATTAGGTGGCTATACGGGGATCAGTTGTTGTTTCGTTTCTTTGCCTCCTAATGTGAAAGAGGACCCAGCTCGATCTAAATTCCGTCACAAACAAAGACAAAGAAATTAGCCAAAGCCATGACCAAAACCAAGATGGGTGAACTGGTGGAGTTATAAAAAGACAGTCAGGAGAGATTGCCGAAACGATGATTGCAGGTACGTGGAGATAACGAACGCAAATTAATGGGAACTCGTTTGTGCCATTATATTGGAACTTTCACTGTTGGACAGAAAGTGCTGATATTAAACCATAACTTTAAGCAGAGCTTAAAATCTGAATATCCCGATCAGCACGGATGAATCACAATTTGGAAAGTTTGAAACTGCTGAAAAAGTCCTAAGTTTCAGCAAGAAACTGAAATGCTGGCAAGTCAGAAGACTCTGATACTGTGGAGAAAATCCGCTTGTCCCGAAAAAGTACTGTAACCTCTTGCTTCAAAATGCTAACCAACCAGGATCTGATATTTAAGATCTTCGTAGAAAGAAAAAAAAAATGTGCACACATATTGTATTCATACACACTCTTGCCCGAGATTAAACTCGCTGCACTACACAACATATCAAACCAAAATACAAAATCTTGCATACACACACACACCCACACATAAACACACACACACTAAATTCAAACACATGCACAAGTTTCCTATGCAAACGGCCTTCAGATCAGCCGGAGGAGAGCCCCACCCATATATCCCTCCCTCTCCCGCTTCAACACAATAACATATCAACACCACCACCACCACCAACAACAAACAACAACATCAGCAACATCAGCCCTGAACGCTCCACAACTCCAGTGAAAACTGCCACGTGACTGCACAAGCAGAACAACTTCCGTGTTGGAGAAGTCAGAAGTGGCAGATCAAGTTTCACCAGATCATCAAGTTCTCATACATTATTAAAAAATTTTTAAAAACTACACAAAAAGTGTTATTTCAGTTCCCCCTTTACGGACATAACAATTCTTTCATATTGCATTTTTGTTGTCGTGATCGCGATTGCCAGTGAAGAGATTGGCAGTTTTTGGTTTTTTTTTGTGTTTGCGTGTGAATGTTGTCTGACCAGTAACAGATCTGGAGCTGTCTGGGTAGCAGTAACTCCGGGTGTCTTCAGACAGTTTAGATCAAAAACCCCACCATGGAATCCTGAATCTTTCATCCATTTACAAGCATTGATACAAAGTCAGTTCATTCGTTGCAAGTAGAGAAAGAAATCATAACATGTATTTTAATGTTCCAGAGGTTAAACGTAGCAGGACTAGTTTATAAACCCTTATTAAAATCTTTTTATTCGCTAAACTCAGATTCTAAAGAAACATATTTAGCCCATAAATATATTACCACAGCCATGCCGTACTTTAAACGACATCAGACTTTTACAGTGTTACATTTTCAATCACTTAATTTATGTCCTGGAATTTCAACATTTGCCAGCCAACCTGTAATCATGTTTGTGTGTTTCCTGTTGAAACCTCTCAAACTCGGAGTTAGATGGATATAAACACAAAGAAACGATTTGCATGATGTAAGTTTATAAAAAAACAACTATTATTTCTCCTGGTCCACCCCGGTATAGACACAGCCTCACAGCAAATTTATCATATCATTCAAGTACTGTGACGAAAACCGCGAGTGATGTTAATTCTGGCCAAGTCTATGAAAAGAGAAGATGGTGCAAACGTAGACTTCTCCTACTTCACTAAGCAGCTGTTTTTTTTTTTAATTTTGAAAACAAGACAGCTTTAACACCCATCCCACAAACATCAAAGACCATTTGACCCTAGTCGTACTCAACAGCAACACTGTTAATCCCATAATAACAAAACTTCAAATGTATATTATGTAAATTCGGACATTCGATACTATCGCACGCAATGAACCACCGGCTTCAGTGTGTTGCAAATAAGTCTGACATAAAGCAATGAAATGAACATCGTGCTACATCCTTTTTGTCGGGAATTGCGTCTAATTCTAAACATATCAAAGAACCCGGATGGTACCGATGTCTTCAAGCCTATAGATAATTCATATCATTATCACTGTGATATTGTGTATATCTCACCACTCGTGGATCTCAAGGTGTTCTCCGCTAGCATCAGGTGATATTTTTATCTCTAAGTTCCGTGTTTCAAAAGTACCAGAACTTTGGCCTGACCCAACAAACATTGACTGTTCGCTGGCTCCAAATACAGAGCTTAGAGGTCAGTGAGGGTGATGTTGGATCTTTAAATACTGCT
>OZ007573.1:7587916-7710416 GCA_963931925.1 Onchidella celtica | reverse complement strand
AGAAAGAGAGGGAGAGAAAGAGAGAGAGAGAAAGAGAGAGAGAGAGAGAGAGAAGGGGGCGAGAGAAAGGGAGAGGGAGAGAAAGATAGCGAGAGAGAAAGAGAGATATGGATAGAGAGAAAGAGAGGGAGAGAAAGAGAGAAAGAGGGGGAGAGAAGGAGAGAAAGAGAGGGAGAGAAAGAGAGAAAGAGATGGAGAGAAAGAGAGAAAGAGGGAGAGAAAGAGAGGGAGAGAAAGAGAGAGAGAGAGAGAGAGAGAGAAGGGGACGAGAGGAAGAGAGAGGGGGAGAAAGATAGCGAGAGAGAAAGAGAGATATGGATAGAGAGAAAGAGAGGGAGAGAAAGAGAGGGAGAGAAAGAGAGGAGAGAAAGAGAGAGAGAGAAAGAGAGAGAGAGAAGGGGGCGAGAGAAAGAGAGAGGGAGAGAAAGATAGCGAGAGAGAAAGAGAGATATGGATAGAGAGAAAGAGAGGGAGAGAAAGAGAGAAAGAGAGGGAGAGAAAGAGAGAAAGAGAGGGAGAGAAAGAGACAGAGAGAGAGAGAGAAGGGGACGAGAGAAAGAGAGAGGGAGAGAAAGGTAGCGAGAGAGAAAGAGAGATATGGATAGAGAGAGAGGGAGAGAAAGAGAGAAAGAGAGAGAGAGAGAAAGGGGCGAGAGAAAGAGAGAGGGAGAGAAAGAGAGCGAGAGAGAAAGAGAGATATAGAGAGGAAGAGAGAGAGAGAGAGAGAGAGAGAAAGAAGGAGATACAGGAAGAAACCATGTCGGTCAAAGAAAGAAATAGTGAATGATCTAAGAAATGAAAGGACAGTGCACACACACAAAAATTCATGCACATACACTCACACATACACAAGAGAATGCACTAAAGTGATCTGAACAACATGCGCACCGACAAACACGCACACATTCACATACACAAGAGTTCAGCCGTGCTCTAACGTGTCCAGCAGCACAGACCAGCCATGCAACCCCTCCCCCTCCTCCTCCCCCCCCCCCCCTCAATGTACACACAACATCGCCCCGTCTTATTTGCAGCACAGGGCAGTAACTGAACCTTTTTGGGTTTTCCACAGGAAAAACATTTCCTCTGGCCAGAAATCCTGACATAAAGACGTTTCCTTTTCCCAGCACACCACGCCTCAGAAACACATACACTCCACACACTCAAAGCACATTCTCTTATCTCGTAAACACAAAAACCGTGTCAGCTCTTGAACCTTGGTGCTTTGCTTTTCAACAGCTTTAGATAAGTTGACAATGTAACACAGAGGAAGAACATTATTTGTCTGCAGACAGTGCAGTTTTAACCGCCCTGTATCAAATATAATCTAACCACAGGCATTTCAAAAACGTTACATCATGTCTGTAATTGGCTGCCGTTCCGTAATAGCAGGGAATGGCATTGGAGCAGCTTAAGTGCGTACTTTCAGTGGTGGCATTTCCTTGCAAACATCCAACTAAAGTTGTAGTTGGTCTTTGGAAAAATACAACTATCCTTTATTTCGCAAGGTTCACTTTGATATTAAGACTTGGGGCAAATACCTTAAAATTTAGTAGCATCCTTGAGTCTGAACAGGTCATCTGTTTGTTTAAATATATTTTGCACACACTTGTGGTCTCAACACAGATGTAAAACAAGCAAAAGGGATTGCCACTCACACTGCAGAGGAACGCCTATGATGAGGGTCGGAATAATTATTTCAATGATTACGGTGGTTTCGGAGGGAGGGGGTGGGGGTGTCGGGGTGAACTGCTTGTGAACGCCAACAATTGTTGACAAAAACTGCAAAAAATTGTAACTTCTAGCTGAAGACAAAGACGATCGTAGTATAAAGGGAGATGTCAAAGGCAGAAATGATATGGGCAGAAAAACAGAGGCGGCTCCAGTGAAATGGGTCCAAACTGGTGAAAGCATAGAATGCGGAGTGAATTGTAGAAATAAACAGTGAAGACCTCGTGACGGAGGTTAAGGGTTGTTGTTGTTTTTGTTGTTGTTGTGGGAATGGGGGGATTAGATGGTGTCGGCAGTGGGGTAGCAGTTGGGGATGGGGTCCATTTTGGGTGGGGAGTGGGAGAAGTCAATATTCATCTCAATAATGATGACAACGTGTGTCAAAGATGACACTGGAGCATCATCAGTGGTACCAAATACAGATGGGACAACAACATCAAAAACATACAGAGACAACTCAAACTGTTGACCCCTTACCAACAGCAATAATAACATTAAGCAATAGCACTGTAGTTCTGTCAAATACGACAGCAACAACAAATAACAAAACAGGAATATCAGATCATCAACAACAAGAAGAAGAATAACAGATTACGATATCAAGAACGACAACAAATAATAATACAGGGGCACTGACAACATCTCCTTCTTGAGGTTGGCTGATGACAGATCCGAGTGGAGAGCCATGATGGCCAATGTCTGTTCCAGACAGGGCAACTGATGATGATTTGGAACATCATCAACAACAACCACAACAACAACGAAACATATTATTGCAGTCATATCAAAAAACAACAACAGCAACACAGGTTATTACAGTATCAACAGCAACAAAGGAAAGACACGACAACAACATCACCACCACCAACAACAACAACAACGGTAAACAAAACCACAGCGTCAACACCACCGAGGAGACACCACGAGCAGCGAAAGGATGGCGGGTGTAGAAGTTCAAGGACACACTCTAGCAGCGCTCTCGCCCAGCCAAGCCAGGTACTCACCCAGACACTTGGGTCCACTGGGCACAAACCCTACAGCACAGGAGCAGAAGTGGCTCCCATCAGTGTTGAAACATTCCTGCTCGCAGCCGCCGTTGTCAATGGCGCATTCGTCGGCATCTAGTGATGATGATGAAGATAATGATAACTTTTTTTTTTTTTTTCATTTTTTTTTTTTTTTTACATCAACACTTTCATCCTTGGAAATAAATATACATAAAGTGACATAATATGCAAATAAAAGCAGTTTTAGCAAAAGACAATGGATGTGAATAAGGAGACAAGGTCGTCTAGAGGCAAGGTGCTCGCCTCTCATGCCAAAGGTCCCGGGTTCTAAACCCGGGCAGTGCAGGCATGTTGGAAATTGGATTTTTCTCATATTTTCAAGTCCCTGGTCCTATTGGGGGGTAGGATCGAGTACCTAGTCTTCTCGGATAAGGACGAAAATATTCGGAGGGCCCGTGTGCACGTTGCGCACGTTAAAGATACCTTGGCAGTTGGAAATCGTAAAGAGCAGGCCGAAAGGCCGCTGCCCGGGCAAAATTGAAAATTGAAATTAATAGATTAAAAGTTATCCATATCACCCCCCCCCCCCCGCCAGAATTTATTATTCATTATTAAATATATATTGTTATTAATAAATATTCAAATATTATTTGAGTTGTGTGTTGTGTGAACTGATGTGAGTTGTGAACTGCTGTGAGTTGTGAACTGTTGTGAGTTGTGAACTGCGCCTAACAGGCTGCGTTACAATTTGCTCTGAGATAGAGAGAGAGAGTGAGCGAGACAGGGAGAGAGAAAGAAGCAATGCAGTGTGTTGAGCGCTTCGCCGGCAGCTCCATTCTGCTCTGTGGTTGACATGTTGTTTCTGTAAAGCGCATAGAGCATTTTAAATGGATATGCGCTATATAAATGCTATACATTATAATATTTACGTTTGATCATCGACAATCGACATTGAAAGATAATGCAAAATTAGTGCAGTGATAGAACAGACATTATGATGAAGGCTTCCCGCGGGCCTCCCGACCACTGCCCCGCCTGTCACTTTCTATACTCTCTACAACAGTCTCGGCAAACCGCAATAATTCCCAAAGCAAGCAGCAGGGTATTTCTGTGTTCTATTTGTAGCCGCCTGGGAGTCCAATAGTTGAAATGGGCCAGCACGAAGTGATCACGTCACGGGTCATGACAGTGCTCATAACTAAAAGGGATCTGTCGCGAACAGTCAGTGACACAAAGCAAACTCAAAAAAAAAATGAAAAACAAACCAAATTTTAAAAAGTCCAAACTTCGGTCACCCCCCTCCCCCCTCCCCCCTCCCCCCAAACAGTATTTGAAACCTGACAACATTTGGTTACTGTTGGTGGCCTAACAGGAAAGGCTTTTGTGTTGAAAGTGGAGAATTTGTGAATTATATAAATACAGATGGAATGTACAGTGAAGCAAACAAATTAGGGTCAATTCCAGTTGGTAAAAAAATTAAAATTAAATTACTGTAGTAAATATACCGTGAGAATAATTTCAGCTTGAAAGTAATTTAAAAATATGGAACGTGTAAGATCCATAACACACACCTATGCTAGGAGCGCTGCCGCCGACAAAATGTTCGACAATAAATTTCATTTTATAATTTTTAAAATATTTCTCGTGTTCGTGTAATTCGCTGTTTTCTCGTTGATTTTAAGACTCAAGTTGTGACGACGATAGACAATGAAAATGATAATTTGAATGACGACTTTACTTGATATCGTTAATAACAGTCATGATAATGTTACGATAGAGAAACGATAATCAGGTAGGACAGCGAGACAAGGTTGAAAGGAGACAATACATGAAATACGTGTATTTTACCTGGCTCTCGCCAGCCCTGCAGTAGATCACGGTAGATAACTCTGTATAAAAAGTGGAAAACATTGTTTCTTGAGGTTAACTCCCCTGAATGTCCCTCTGCGCTAAGGTCAATAATTTGGTGTTTTGTTAATTCATTAAATTATTATTGTCTGTTTTTTCACTCGCGGTAACTCTGACATTAAGAGGTCAGTTTGTGCTGTAGAGTACTCACCCTTGCAGGTCTTAGCATCACTGGCCAAGTTGTAACCTTGGTAACAAGAGCAGGCATGTTTATTGCTGCCCTGTGGCGTGCAGTAGTGGTGGCAGCCGCCGTTGTCGATCTCACAGGGGTCATCCTCTGGTGGTGGTAGATGTTGTAGACGTAAGGATGATGGAAATGGTGATGTAGTGGTGGTTGTATGGATGATGTAGTTGTAGCTGAATGGGTAGGTGAGATGATGATGATGATGAGAGACAGTATTGGTGGAGATAGTCTTTGTCATTGTTTGGCGATCTCTATGAAGTTGAAGATGAAAAGTGCGGCATAGTGGTGGTGGTGGTAGTGGTATTGCATTAGTGGTAGTGTTGGTGGTGATGTTAATGTTGTTGTTTGTAGTGGTTGTGGTGATGCTGGTGATGGTGGTGGTGGTGATGGTGAT
This sequence comes from Onchidella celtica, assembly GCA_963931925.1. NCBI lineage: Eukaryota > Metazoa > Mollusca > Gastropoda > Systellommatophora > Onchidiidae > Onchidella > Onchidella celtica. The sequence goes on along the minus strand of OZ007573.1, from coordinate 7,705,192 downwards.
AGTAATGATGTTGTTGTTGTTGTTGGTGGTGGTGGTGTTAGTGGTAGTGGTGGTGGGGGCGGTGGTGGTGGTGGTGGTGGTGGCGGTGGTGGTGGTGGTGGTGGTGGTGGTGGTGGTGGTGGTGGTAGTGGTGGTGGTAGTGATGCCATAACAATGCTGTTAAAGATAAATGTAGTGGTGGTGGTGACAGTGGTCGATGGTGGTGATGATGGTGGTGGTGATGCATGGCGGTGCACGGTGGTGTAGGGTGGTACAAGCGGTGCAGTGTTGGACATTCTGTACAAACACAGCTGTGAGAGCGAATGGTATATAAACTTAAAGACAGGACATTACAATCAATATTCGGTTGTTTTTGTTTTTGTTTTTCAGGGAATCTCTTGACTTAAAGGACACGAAACGCCCTCACAGACTGGCATGGATAATAGGACAGAGTTTGTATAACCAGTAAAATGAGCTCAACAGTGTGTGTATGTCCAGTGGTCGAAGGGGTGGAGAATGGGAGGATAATAGTGATATTGGAACATCTTTTGGTCAGACCTACAGAAATAAAAACTGACTTCTGTGTACACGACATTGTAAATAGGCTGAACTGAATCTTACGAATTTGGCTTGGAATTTTAATGATTATCAATCAGTGCCATGTTTCTCTTTTTGCCATAGCTAATGCACATCCTCGTCCATTGAAAGTATTTTGACTTTTATAAAACGCCGAGTATTTGATTGTTGTATGTGTATTTTTATCTTTTCGAGAAAATGAGGATTGAAGTTTGGCCGGCAAAATAGCCAAAATGCACAAAACACAAACACAATCTCGAAAAGTGTTTAACCAATTGGAATGACACTTATACAGAAGCAAATTAGGAGTGAGAGAGCCATTTTCATGACAAAACCTCAACATCGGCAAATGTCGCATACAACAATACGGCAATACCCCTACAAAATATCCATTTGAAACAAATGGAATACGCTTGTGGAATTTTTCAGCCTTCTATCTGCAGGCTCAACAAAACTGTAGTCTTAAGAAAAGATTGCACCACGGTCGTGTGGGGAAAAAACTCGAGTGATACATAATATCTGCAAGTTGTGAGCATCGCACGATATAATGGAGCCGTCCTACGCAGTCAGTTTTCCTAGTAGTAAAAACATTATAATGATTAAATGTTGTGCATACGAAGCGTTTGGCACTTTATCGTGCAGAGGAAAGGAAGGTGGTCAGGGGAGATATGCCCTGTTTTCAAAAACAGGGCTCAAAGGACATCATGAACTCACCAACGATACACTTTGGAATGATGGGTGCACTCCAGATATGGTTTTTGCAGAACAGTTGTTTGGCCGATTTGTTATGTAGCTTGAAGCCACCCATACACGTGTAGGTAGCCACCATGACGTAACGCTGACGTAATTCATTCAAGACGTAACTCGTATCGACAACAGCGTGTTCGATTTCCGGCGGGGAGATCTGGTTAGGGTTAACAGATGATATTAGGGAGAATTAATATGTTACAAATACAGTGATAGATAAAGGCAAGAAGCCGCGTGGTGACAGCTCAGCACCAAGAAAATGGATCAGAAAAACGGTGATGCCTTTAGAATTGTGCGCCTAATACAACAGTGTGTGTAGATTGTTCAATGAGCTTGAGTAAAGGTTACCCTCAATATTAATTCATTTTCATAACTGCAAATTCATTTAAGTCGAATAAAACAAAATATCGCTGGAATATTCAGATGAGAAAGTGAATATAAAAGTAAAGGAGGAGGGTTGAATGCATCAAAAATGAGGATCAGAACACAAAAAGAGGACTATAAAAAGGGAGAGTAGAGGAAAACACTCACCTGATTGTAGAAACATGTTTCATCTGACTCTTCCAGAGAGTACTCGGGCATGCTACCCTTCACTATTGTATTTTCTGTATCCTTACGGGATTTGGTCTTTTCGTTTGGCTTGGCTGTCACTGGGGGGAGATCAAAGGTCAAATCAAAGATGTAGTGAAGTGCTTAGTTAGGTTATTTCCCCTCATTTTAATTACAATCATGTATTTAAATGCGGGGAAAAAATAAAGAAAACAGTGTCTTACGCAAAAAAAAAAAAAAGTAAAATCTTCTTTTGAAGAATAGGAACCGGCAGCAAAGACAATCTGAGAACAGACATATTTCCATATCTACATATTCTTCTATTCATTTTCACATTTTATTTGCACTTGTTTCTTGTTTGACGTGTCAGAAGATTTGATTTTCGAAACCTTGTAATTATGTTCTTCTAGTTTTAATTCCTTTTTATTTATTCATTTATTTATGTATTGCTCTTAACGCCGAGATTGGAGAAATACAAAGTACCTTAATATTATGCTAAACCTTGCTGCGACCGCACAGTTTTGTACTTTTTTAAAAAAATATTTGATTTCTTCTCATCTAAGCAAACATGATGCTAGGCAGTCTGTGTGCCTTATTGCACAACGAAAAAAAAAACAATGCTAAACTTGATACACTTTCTGTCACACTCAACCTACGGCACAGAAACTACTGGGGTATTTGGTTGAAAGATACGAACATGGAAACATAATTATTGAAGCTGTGGTACAGGTGGAGACTGGAGAGCAGGCACCAACTTCACCTTCACAGCAGAGACTGAAAAGCCGAAAGATGAGGGCAACTTCACATATGACTGATTTAGAAGTTTAAAATTTTTTTTAAAAACGACCAGAATATCTTGCAGCTAAGGCTTTCGCGGCCTAGGTCCTTGCTCGTTCCAACTCACATTTTTGCACATATCTGATGGTGAATTCGACGTTAAACGTTTGCGACTTTAGTATTAAGATAATGAGTTAGAATAAATCAGAACTGTGAAACTTGATAAGTGCTATAACCCATTTTAAACAAGTGCCAAAGTGTGTATTTGTTATACCTCTTCTACATACTAAAATATCTCCAGCTTTTTTTTTTTTCAGAAAATGGAGATTAAAAAAAAAAAAAAGTACACGTTTTGACCAGTTTTTACCTGCACAAACGGGAAAAACTCCTTGCCATTGTCCTTCTTCACAGATTAGAGTTTCGTCTCCTACTAAGAAGAAATCTGGTCTGGAAATGAATTCATGAAAAAATTACTATTTAAATTCTAGAGCCTCCACGGCGTGAGAATAATATGCTTTTAAAGATTTTTTTGCGTGTGACTTTTCAAAGACACAACATGCCTTGTCTGGTAGATTTTGTTTTCTTCTTCAGAGAATAACTTAATGTTCCTTTTTGGATAAAGAATAATCGTCCTATCTTCTTGTCTTATCAAAGTCTTAATGTGTAGAAATTTACAACGAACAACGGCAGCAACACCGCAGATGACCATAACAAAACAAGGACTAACCCCACGTTGACACCAGAGACTCGTTTTAGTTAACTTTCGTGCCGGATGAGGTTAATCTTCATATCTCGCCTATTCCATCTACACAATTTTAGTAAGTTTAGTAAGAACACAATTATGCGAGATATGAAAATTAACCTCAGCCGTTCGTGAGTAGTACGAAAGTTAACGAAAACGGATCTCTGGTGTCAACGCTGATTAGTTTTTACAACTCTTAAACCACACAGACAAAAATTGGTGCAGACAGACAAGAATATGATATTTACCGACAATGTATGGTTGCCAGACCTCCACTGTTGTCAATGTTCACCACTCCATTTTTGGGTGCAGTCAGTTCTGGGCAGCCGTCATCTGTTCATGACGGTACCGTAGCAACAGTTAGGTTAATGAGGACTTTTGTAAACAAAACAACTATTTATTATTCTGATAGAGGCCATTCTATAAAACATGTATGCTGGATTTCCCCCTCCCAAACCAAACCCTTTCCACGTTGTAGGCTTTTCACACGCTTCGCCTGAACTTGTACGAGCTCACGGCCATCAGAATAGTGGCTGTCGGCGATAAGACCTGGCTATCTGTTTGCGTGGACAAATTGACTGCTTCAATAAAGACATAACTTTTACATAATCAGACAATTTAATTTAAAAGTAAGTAGACCTACGTTTTTCATTCATGACCAGGCCTGAAAAGGGTACGTACACTCCCCAACACCCCCTTCCCACCCTCATGTGCGCGTTTAGTAGGCGGGTGGGGGGGGGGGGGAGCAAACCCTCTTTCAACCATGAGCGATTGTCCTGTGCAGATGGCCCCTTGTCGTCAAAGCTGATGATGATGATGAAGCAGACAATGATGTTAAGTAAAGCAGTGGTACCGCTGTTCCCGGTTATTCATGATGGTAAAGGTGATGAACAGTTCACTACAGGAGGTAAGACAGACTTGGCAGACAGACATCTGGAGTACCAGTAACCTTTGACAAATCAGATCAGATCTCTCTTTACATCTCTTACTCAACCTCAATCATCCTCACTTTTCTCATTTTGGGGGATCATGACGATGATGATGTGGTGATCATGACAATGGTGGTGGTGATGATGAAGCTGATGATAATGGTGGTGGTGGTGGCAGTGATGATGATGGTGATGATGATGACGATGGTTATAGTGGTGGTGGTGGTAGTGATGATGATGATGATGATAATGACGATGGTTATAGTGGTGGTGGTGGTAGTGATGATGATGATGATGATGATGACGATGGTTATAGTGGTGGTGGTGGTAGTGATGATGATGATGATGATGATGACGATGATAATGGTAGTGGTAGTGATGATGATGATGATGATGATGATGATGATGATGATGATGATGATGATGATGATGACGATGATAATGGTAGTGGTGGTGATGATGATGTCGATGATGATGGTGATGGTGACGATGGAGACGATAACGATGATGATGATGATTGTTTATTTTTATTCTCCGTTGATATCTATTATTTATTTTTGTTGTTACTATTATTACCATTGATCATTTAAGTTTGCATGGACGATTTAGTGGAAAACAGAGTTACTATGAAATTCTGAAGGGAAAAAAAGTGGGTTGGAGGATGGGTAGGAATCTTTGAAATTCCTGACAACTCCATACATCCGAAACCATTCTCGTTGATTCCCCAGACAAATAATTGGTAGAAAAATCAATTAATTCAGCGAATAAACAATCAGCAGTAGCGTGTCATATGGCAGATTCAACCAATCAGAGCTTCGAGTTTGTGTTTGGTTTAACGGCGATCCGACATTTTACGACAACTTGCGGCTTTTTACGATCTTTTGGATACCTAAAACTGTAGTCTGATTTTCAGAACTTCATCTTTTAAAATTTCACAAGTAAAAATCTAACGGGAAAACCAGAGCACAAAAACAACATTGGGTCTATAGAAGTACAGAAACTTCAGACATAATAAGCAGAAGCGAGGGGCAGACACAGCACTGAGAAGAAATTAAATTATTCATGATAAAGTGAGGCGTTTAGAAATGTATGCTTAGTCAGTGCTCAGAAAAGTGGCAGTGGGAGAGAGAGGAAAGACAAAGTGACCAGCCGGGCAGGGCTCGAACCCACCATCTCTGCTACGGCACCAACCACTTTGCCAAGGAGAAAGCCAATCCGCTCAACCGTTTTTTTGGTCATTGTGGGCACTAACACTGAAGTCAAAAAGAGGGACCTCTCGATAAGTTAGCGCAAAAGCAAGGTGGGGGGGGGGGGGGGTATTAGAATTAGAAAGGTCCAAGTCCCAATTGCACTTAGATCACTTCTCATTCTAAACCCAGATCACTTCTAAGTCTAAACCCACATCACTTCTAATTCTAAAGTAATTCTAAATCCAGATCACTTCTAATTCTAAATCCAGATCACTTTTAATTTTAAACCCAGATCACTTTTAATATTAAACCCAGATCACTTCTAATTCTAAATCCAGATCACTTCTAATTCTAAACCCAGATCACTTTTAATTTTAAACCCAGATCACTTTTAATTTTAAACCCAGATCACTTTTAATTTTAAACCCAGATCACTTTTAATTTTAAACCCAGATCACTTTTAATTTTAAACCCAGATCACTTTTAATTTTAAACCCAGATCACTTTTAATTTTAAACCCAGATCACTTTTAATTTTAAATCCAGATCACTTCTAATTCTAAATCCAGATCACTTCTAATTCTAAACCCAGATCACTTTTAATTTTAAACCCAGATCACTTTTAATTTTAAACCCAGATCACTTCTAATTCTAAATCCAGATCACTTCTAATTCTAAATCCAGATCACTTCTAATTCTAAATCCAGATCACTTTTAATTCTAAATCCAGATCACTTTTAATTCTAAATCCAGATCACTTTTAATTCTAAACCCCACTTAAAATTCAGGGGTTTAGAATTAGATGTGATATAAGTGCGATTGACACATGGACCTCTTCCGATTCTAACGCCTTCAATCATTTTCTGGAGAGACGGAGTCGCCGAACGGTTTTAAGAGAGTTGATTTTCTTTTTCCTGGCAACGCGTTTGGTGTGGTAACAGAGATCGCAGGTTCCAGCCCTTCCTGGGTCACTTGTCTTCTTACTTTCTTTCACTCCCACTTTTCTGGGCACCAACCAGGCAGACACTCTTGAAATCCTCACTTCTCCAGGAAGTATAGAAATGGCAAACTCACCAGCACACACAGGTGGGCCAATGGTCCACGTCCCAGTGGCCAGGTCACAGGCACCGTGGGTGATGCCTACAGCAAAGTAGCCAGGCTTACACCTGTTAGGGAGAGCAAGATATAGGGGGTGAGTTTTAATCGCACTGTATTCTTTATAGACATGTAGAGTCTATGTAATTTCTGAAGTCCAGTCTCTATGGATAGATCCCCCCCCCCCCCAAACACACACACACACACACAAAACGAAGAAATTGACAAAATGGGGAACAAAGGGACAGTCAAAGGAATATGCAGAGATAGAATAGAGGGTTATACCAAGATGGAATGATTGAATGGGCGAGTTAGTGAGTGAGTGAATGAGTGAGTGAGTGAGTGAGTGAGTGAGTGAGTGAGTGAGTGAGTGAGTGCGTCAGTCAGTCAGTCAGTCAGTCAGACAGTCGGTCAGTGAGTCAATCAGTCAGTCAGTCAGTGAGTCAGACAGCGAGTCAATCAGTCAGTCAGTCAATCAGACAGTCAGTGATTCAGTCAGTCAGTCAATCAGACAGTAAGTCAGTCAGTGAGTCAGTCAGTCAGTCAATCAGACAGTCTGCCAGTCAATCAGACAGTCAGTCATCCAGTCAATCAGTCAGTCCGTCAGTCAGTGAAAGAGCTTACCTATACTCCAGTAACAAGCCATCTCCCCATACAATAGTTTCACCATTGGCGATCTGTGCTGGCCCAGAACATGGAATTTCCTTCTCTATCTCATCTGTCAATTTGGGTAGAAACAAGAGGAAATTGTCACAATAAATACTATCAGATCTTACGGTGTTTCAGTACCATCTCGTGGATTGGTATATCTGTACATCATGAATAAGTTAACTAATCTGCTGTGCTACGGGAAAAGACAGCATGAGCCCATGACGAACGTTTACACTGGCGTTAAAAAAAAGGGGTGAGGCCGGGGGTGGGGGGGGTGCACCAGAGAGTATGTATTTATAGAGAGATCTCACTTCCGCCAAATCGCGAAACTAGGTCGCTGTGGTAACCCGAATTGAAAGAGACCGCCTTCGCTACAGATAGTGTGCATATCTGTTTACTGTGATCGTTTATTGTGATTTGGGGCTGATTGAAACTATTTAGAGCCGTTTGTAAGCTCTTACGCCCTGTGGAAATAGAAAAAAAAGGTATTGTTTACCACAGCGACCTACTTTCCGCTCCATGCTAACAGTGGTTTTGCGGAGTCTCCCGTGTCTTGCAGTGCAAATCGACCAATTGTGAAACCTCTCTATGCATACTACATGTTATATCCTCTGGTTGCACTCAAGTTGTATTCCAATTTCCATTTTGTAGAGACCGAAGAAACCACCCAACCAGCCACCTGACCTAAATCCGACGCCCCGTAAGATTGATGTCGTTTGGACATAGGAATGACATCTTTTCTATGTAGATCCACTAGTTACGACATCTGTTTGACGTTGGTTTGACGTAGGAAATCCTCCCTTTCGATATTTCTACAAATCCTACAGAAATCTACGTCGGTTTGATGTAGGGCTGCTCTAAAGTGATTTTAAAAGGTGAATTTGACTAATATCGGCGAATACCGGCTTTCTTTTTACTTTTTACCACGGCACTACTCAGTAATACATGTCTGAAAATGTTTCGTTTTTCTGTCTCACTGTCATTTGTACTACTCTTTACCATTGTGGTGACTTGAACAATACAGCTGCATAACTTCCACCATTACAAATCTGAACCTATCCTCTCTCCATTTCATGTGATTGACTTCAGTGCGCGGATCGCGGAAGGAGTACCGCAGAAGGCACACAGCTTTTAGCCTGGCACCGATTTCTTGTTCTGAATGTTCATTCCCGAGCGTTGCGTTAATTACAAAAACATCCATCTAGAGATCTAACTGGCCAGAAGGGCTTTGCCTCCTCCCCCCCCCCCCCCCCGACCCTCAGCGCACGGACCCTCTTGCTTGAAATATTCCGGCTGTCTGCCCTCAACGGAACCGCTCCCCAGCGTGCAGCATAATGAGGCTGCCAATTAGAATGTGATTTGATGCAATATGCAAAGACATTTTCAAATACATAAAATTTACCTTCATAATTGTAGCTGTACTTGGAGTCGTGCCACGCGTGACCAACTGGTATTAAAAGCAACTGTAGGATCACAAACCACGGGATATGTACACATGTACCCCGTGTACACACGGGCTTTGAATGTCTGTCTAGAATCGGCAACACACAACCCATCTTTATGTAGAGAGTTAGCTCAGACCAGACCACACACATTCAACACAGACTACACGTCATCAGGGACAGAGACTCACGTACAGTACTTGAAACACACACACTTAACTCATACAACTTCTCCCTGGCCTGTGAACTCAAAGACACCGAAGAAGAACTTAGCCGGGATAATTATATAGGTCACGAAGTTGAACATTTAAGCTGTACCAGGGAAGGTGTTACCATTAGTTACCTCAGTAGTCAGTGATTTCCCTATTAAAATACATCAAGATGATGGATATCTCCAACTCATTCAAGCATCTGAACCCAATGGCATACAATACTACTCATTGGTGGGATAACTTGTGTTAGAAACAGCTTTTGAAACTCAAGTATATTTTTAAAACTAGACGATAATCTATTTTTAAAAAAAGCAACAACACTCGCGGGATATTGATATATGACTTACCGCCGCACATGCAGCTCGGACTGGCGCGAAGTTTTACAGGTGCCTTCATTTCGACCTGCAGAAAGTCTTAGATCTGGGAACTTGAAATGGTGGGATGTTTTGTTTTTTATTGTTTGTTTGCGTTGTGCAGCTAAGCCCGCCCCCCCCTCCCCCCCCCTTCCATTTCCCCATCCATTTTTTCCACGAACACGTGAATCCACCATGTTATTACTTCCTGTGGCAGGAGTGATATTTTGTTTTCCGAACGAGCTTTAGCAAATTCAGGAGCAGGGCAGCAACACACACCCCAAACCACAGATTAATAAAATACCCAGACTGGATGAAACCATTGTGTGACGTCACAAAACAGCGAAAGGTCATGAACCATCCGCCACATTAGGTTTACGTTTACGACCGACGCTTCACCATAGCTACAATGTTGAATGACACCATTTTGACGCGCCTACTGAACGCGGAAGTTTGGTTCCGTACCAAGAAATTAATAAATGTACAACCAATCTTGACAAATAAAAAGAAATTTCTACTGCAGATAGAACTAGAATCGGAATTTCCCGAGCGGCGGCCATGTTGGTTATACGACCGCCGCTCGGGAAATTCCGTAAAAAAACCACACAGCCCGAAGCTCGCGTTTCCAATCTGGTTAATTTATTAGTCTGTGCCCCAAACACAGAACAGCTCCAACACATCTCAGGGGTTTGCGGCGACATTCAGAGTCATATCAGGCACAGTCCAGAGATTGCAGCACCCATGGCAGTGTTCGATAGGACGAGAAATGCTTTAGGGTAGCCACACAAAGGCCACCGAATTCGGTCACCGAGCCACTAGGCGCTTTAGGTGAGGAGAATTGCACTATAATTATAATTTCAACAACTGCACATAGAGCCCACCTAGATTCGGTCCGTTTATATAGTGCAATTCTTCTCACCTAAAGCGCCTAGTGGCTCGGTGACCGAATTCGGTGGCCTTTGTGTGGCTACCCTTAGCCGATGACCTGTGTTCGGGGGGCCCATTGCTGTAAGTTGTAAGAAAAAAAATCACCTTGCCGGTAGACCGTCAGGCTCATGACGACCAGGCACAAGAGAATGTTTACATTCACGTTGAGGCTGCTTTTTTTTTTTTCTTTCTGTTTTCTTTCGATGACTCAGGGCGTCAAGAAACGGACAAGAGACGGTACTGGGGGGAAGAGACAAAATCTTTTTTATGCTGTTTCCTTCCCGTATGAGGCCGTGCCCTTTACTTACTTTTAAAAAAACAAAGGACCCAGTGCCCAAACGGCGCCTCAAATGCTGACAGGGTGCGCAGGGCATTAAAGCGCAAGGGGAATGCAATAATATTTATCTGATGGAAGTAAACAAAGAACAACGAAAAAAACAAATCTAAAGGAACAAGTAAAGTGAATCTGATCCATTACAATCTGCTGGAACCGAAACTTATAAACAGTTAGTTTATCCATGGTAACACCGGGATCTCAATCAGTTATATTGTAAAAAATCCGGAAGGACAGTCTAAAATAATATGGCGATGGTCTGAGAACGAGCCATGGCCTCTGACTTAGAGGACAATCATGTTAGCACTGGGATCACTGGGAAACAAACAGAGCATGTCCCTGCAACTTAGGTACATTCTCGCCTCTCCCTGGCTCCGTGTTCATTATACTAAATGTCCAGTGCACACAATAGCTGCAACTTTCCCACCCTGCCTATGACAACCCGCTGGCTGTTTTGAAACTCCTTGGTATTTGTCCTTGGGGACAAGGTGGTCTAGAGGCAAGGTGCTCGCCTCTCATGCCAAGGGTCCCGGGTTCAAAACCCGGCCGGTGCAGGCATGTCGGAAGTTTGGGATTTTTCTCATATTTTCGTGTCCCTGATCCTATTGGGGGTAGGATCGAGTACCTAGTCTTCTCGGATAAGGACGAAAAAATTCGGAGGGCCCGTGTGTACGTTGCGCACGTTAAAGATACCTTGGCAGTTGGAAATCGAAAAGAGCAGGCCGAACAGGCCGCTGCCCGGGCAAAATTAAATAAAAATTCATCCTTACCATTCCCTCCCCTCCTCCCTCATCTCCCCCCCCCCCCCGCCAAAAAAAAACCGCCGACCGGCGCTGCACTGTGGCGACGACGTGCCTGCTCCAGTTATAACTGGGCTGCACTGGCTCAAAGGCAAATTTCCCACATGGGATTAAAGAGTTTTACAAATACAAATGTTTAACACGCTAAAAATAAGCTTTTTTTTAACATTAACAGGCTAAGTGTAACTAGATGGCTCCAGGTAGCGGGTGTCACTTGCAACTGCATGTTCACAGGACAATTTACAACATAGTATTATAACGAATACAGAACATGATTTTCTTGAAAACAGAATAAATTATTGCTTTTTCAGTCAGTGTTATCAGTCATAAGTGGAAGATACAAGTAGATCCAAGTGAACCTATACAATCTCTGACGCTGAGATGACTTTAACCACGGCGTCTAAGGTTTCATGTACACTTGCTATCATTCTAACCGAGGAGATTGGAAAGGCCTGGTGCAATATCGTAAAACTTGCATTATATGAACATAATTATGTAAACAACATTTTTTTCCCTTTTTTTTTGGGGGGGGGGGTGGGTGTTTATCTCACCCCTATATTAAAACATTTTTTTCTTTTTTGGGAGGGGGGGGGGAAAAGGGGGTGTTTATCTCACACCTATATTAAAGCATGTTTACTATCATGAGTCAATCCCTTGCTGTCAATGTTCAATGTGATGTGATGAACTTTTAGGAGTAAATTGCTACAAGATGCAAAAAAAGCATTGTTTACTACACTGACACTAGTGATAGTGTTTCAATTTTTCACTTCTAAGTTAGACAACAATTAACAATGTCTATCTGAAGGTGAATTTTCACTTCGAAACGAACGCATTCTTTTGATCTTTTCTTTTTGTAGAGTGAATACCGAACAACTGTTTTCCTTATCCCTAGCTGACATAGATGACTTTTTGCTCACGTACAAGGGCGAGATGTCTATTCGCTGCTCTTGTGACTGAAGTGGTCGGCCCTATTGTTCACATTTGCATCACCATTCCTACAATGTGCAGTGAGTGAGTTCAACCTATGTGTAACTTCATAGTCTGAACTTGAACAAAAAAATGGTGAAGTTTTCTGTCCCAGTCTGTCTGTTGTTCTCAGTCTGCGTGCAGAGCTGTCCGTCTGTCTGTCTCAGTCTACCAGCAAGACTGTCTGTCTGTCTGTCTGTCGGTCTCAGTTTGCCTGCAAGGCTGTCTGTCTGTCTGTCTCAGTCTACCTGCAAGGCTGTCTGTCTGTCTGTCTGTCTGTCTGTCTCAGTCAAAGTCATTAGCAGGAGAGATATGGACAATGGGAAATCTATCCATCCGTCCGTCCATCCATCCATTCATCCATCTGCCCACTCATCCATCCATCCATCCAACAGCCAATCCATTTATTTAGCCATCCATCCATTCAACCGTCCCTCAATTTAGCCATCCATCATTCTGTCCATCTGTCTGAACGTCTGTCTGACTGTCTGTTTGTTCGTCCGGCCGTTCGAGCACCCGTCAGACTGTCTATCAGAAATGGAACAGTTAGTTTCAGACACAAGCAAAGTGCACTGACTGTTTGGACGTGACACTGCTGGTGTCATACTCAGGAGCGTTCCAAGCAACTGCAGTGAATCTGAACTCTCCAGACGTGCATGGAATCGTTACTGTAGAAAAAAAGTGTACATTGCGAAATCTGGCAGTCAAAGATTGGTTTGGCTGCAGATAGATAAGAAAATCAATTATGATAGTGATGTATGATATGGAGATAACTGGGTCTGGGAATAATCAAATGGAGAAGAACTTTGGAATTTGTATGATACACTCCACTCGTCATCAGCTTTACAAGTTACATGCGACCCCTCCTCTCCCACACACACACACACCTTCAAAGGTCGCATGATACCCGGCACGCCTCACCAACTTTAGAAGTTGAATGATACCCACCACTCTTGACCAGTTTCAGAAGATGCATGATACCCTCCACTCCTGGTGAATTTTTTTGAAGTCGCATGATACCCTTCATTCCCAACTTCCGAAGCTGAATGACACCCCCCCCCCCCTCTGTCACACAACACACACGCACATTCCCACATGTGACGCAAGGAAGAAAACAGCAGCTCTTCAGCGACAAATCAGGGTCTTAGCCTGAGTGTATCATGTAAGGTCAACCGAACTGATCTTGAGTGTAAGCCCACGTAAGATGTATAATAAACAAATACATAAATAAACAAGAAAGCTTGTCCATAAACACACTAAGAAAAACGCAGGCAAATATTTTTAAAATAAAATTAATTATTATTATTATTTTCACTGCAGGGAATGTGCAAATAATGACATAATGTGAAAATACAAACATGTGTAGCAAAAACTGGACATCAAAGGATAAATGCCTGATCATTACAAATGAATACTTGAGCAAGAGTTAGCTAAATTTCCTTGGAGCACTGCCAAGTCTCACGTCCTTAGGATTTGATTCATACTGCATGCCGCAGCCTTGCGCTTACTGGCAGCGTACTCAAACAAACGTGGTAGACCAGAACAGAGAGTTGACCCAAATGTCTTGAACATTATTTTTCCAAATGCTGTAAAGTTGTGTGATTGTTTCAAGGGAAATAACCTGCTTTTGTAAAAATCTGTGGATATCCTTGACCTTGTTGGCTTCCCTTGTTTTGTGGGCTGCCATTATCCGCTAACAGTCATTATCGGCGGATACCACCCCCAGGTTTATCCGCCAACAATATCAGCCCGGGTTTATCCGCCAGTATTGGTGTTGACTAAATACAAAAACAAAAATAAAAAACAAAAACTAAAATGGGATTTATTCCCTATTAATTGTTGTTGGATTAAAAAAATTAAACACATTGATTCCTAATAGAAAAGACTTCTATTTAAAGAAAACCCGCCTGAGAATTGAACCATGGTCACCCATTTGACAGGCGAAGATGCTAACCACTACGCTCTTGCTGGCCCTGTATAATTGTGTGTGAAGAAATTTTTCCAAAATAAACATCACTAAACTAATTATCAGCAGATAAACGCTCCGTATTTCCAATTCATCAAAGAAAAGAGAGTTCTTCACCCATTCCCTCACAGGTCATGCTTGAAGGGGTATAATCGAATCCATGAAAGTCTTGTAATTGAATGGATGGACTATGGAGTTAAAAAGGTACCTCCCGCGCTGAGTTAAGTCTGTCTGTTTTGTCTTGGTTTAGAGAAGTTTGGAAGCTTTCAAGAAACAGCTCAAAACAATTTTATTTTCATCATACTTTGAGCAATGAGTAAAATCCAAGCTTGGCATCTGTGCGTGTGTGCGCGCGCACGTGGGTGTGTGGGCGTTGTATGTGTGTATTAATTGTGGTTGTGTGTGTGAGCTTTTATAAGGGTGTTTCTGTATGCTCCCCTTTATTTTAATTAAGAGTACCATGTTTGATTTTTTGTTATTGTTTTACCCATGTATGTTGACATGTTGCTTCTGAAAAGCGCACAGAGCATTTTTAATGGATATGCGCTATATAAATGCCATCCATTATTATTATTAGAGAAAACCTCGGGTACTGACGAGCCTGAAACAAAGTCTGCCTCATTAGCTCGTGGGTTAATAGAATCATGTAGAAGCTTGGGGTGGGGGGGGGGGGAGAGAACACTAAGATAATGATACAGAGAAAATATGAGGCGAATGAAAGTTCTAGCGCCCAGTTACAGCCCAGAAAAGCAAAGCGGGAGTGAAAGAAGGAAGAAAGAGAAATGATCAAGATGGGGATAGAGCTTAGCCCCCGACCTCTGCTACGGCACCCGTCGCCTTCCCAAGAAAAAAACAGATCGCTTAACCGTTCGGCGGCCACTTCAGCCACTCTGTCTCTCTAAAAAAAACAAAAAGAGACGATGGTGGCCGAACTATCTCGCGCGCGGTGTCTCTTACTGACTAGAATATTCCTTCGCTGGGACCAAAGATGGGACCCCCCCCCCCCCACCCCCGCGTCACCTCTCCTCTCCCTCTTTTTTTCTTTTCACCCCCCTGCCATTGGACAATACAAATGTTTAGGACAACGGGTACGAGATGTATGTCTCCGAGCCAGGGTTGCCAGTTTGGCACTTTTAGTGCCAAATTGTTCAAATTTGGCACTTTTTGAACATGGTTGGCATGAAAGCAAATTGGTTGGCAAGTTGGCACTTTTTTGGCACTCAGCATTGTGACTTGCATATACATGTACTACATTAACATACTTTCTTGATCATTCACTCCTCAAAGTCCTCGAGAAGATTACATTATATCAGAGGCTCTAAAATTATGAAAGAAATAACATTAGACAACACCGGGTAAGCCAGAATTTTGTTTATTCTAGAATTTACATGTATAATATTTCACTTTTATGAGTACGTATGACTAAAATCCTTATTTTTACAAATTTGGCAAGTTTTTAAAGCATTTGGCAAGTTTTTGTCACATATTTGGCAAGTTGTCCTGAAAAAAACTGGCAACCCTGCTCCGAGCTTGTTTTTCAAACAGAAGTTAATAGAGGTAAGCAAGAAGCTTGGGGGCAGCAAAGATGTTAAAATAGTATTAATTAATACGATTTTAAGATCTTTGGGGGGCAGACAAAAGAAACTGACAACACGAGATAGATCTACTACGATTGTCTCGGCGGCAAAACTATTTTATGTCAGCGGACAGAGAGAGAGAGACCTTACACACTGGGTCAACACAGACGCAAAAACACGAGATTCAGTGTGGCCCCAACCTAAACAGACAACTTCACGTGTACCTTTCTGTCACAGCCTACAGAGATTATAGACTAGTTTTTGTGAATGTTTGCTGATAGCACAGGAAACGGGCATTCGTAAACTCATTGCCCTAAATTATCTGCCATTCATAACTATATATGGAGTCAAATTTTGCTCATTTGTAACATATTCCTTACCCCATCCCGTTCCTCCCCCAACATTAACCTGCAGCTAAACATAAAAATGTCTCCAAATGTTAATGCTTAGTTCTATAATCTATTGTAGACTTTGACATTTTTACTCCGTGATATTAGAATATCATTCATATAATTTATTCAGAAATAATTATTATGATCTCAGTTATAGCTCCAGGCCAGTGGAAAATGAAGTTGTATTGCTATGGTTACGGAGGACAACGGCGAGTTTTCTCATTCAATGCAGGTATTTCAGTTGACCACCAGTAACAGTGGTTGTGGATTATAAAGCCACGTAAGTCAGTACTGCTGTTGGTTTATATACGGGATAATCCATCTCTGCTACACAAATGTAGTTATGTTTCCTTTGTTGAAAATTGTTCAGCGTAATAAACTGAATAATGTTCGGACTGACGGAGGTGAACATGATTGTCTAAGGTGGGAGTAATGCTTCCCTTGTATTTGTTCATTATGACTTCGGTTGTACACGATATCTTTCATTTCCCAGCGATCAGACTTTTCAATGAACTCTCCATTCACTAAACATTGCTGTCTGACCTTGGTTGTCAAGGAAATGATGTCATTACTGGCGATTGCGTCATTTATGACCTTTGACACGGCTGACACGCCTCTGTTTTGCCTGTACGGGAACATGAAAGTTGGTTCTGAGAATGGAAATATGGAGAAAATCTAGTCTTGTTTGCATTTCGACTTTTCTATAAATATTATGATAATCGTGGCATATGAATCAGACTTGAGTAAAAACTGTGTTGTAAAGGGTTGTAAAAATGCAGTATACAATAAAATTGTGCGTGCCGTCTAGCATAGCTTACAAGTAGTTTATGACAGAGCAGTGTTGAGCACGGGTGTTGTATGGACAAGCCAATCCCCATAAAACTGTCGGTGTATAATTATGATCGCGTTTGGATTGATTGTGTGTGTTTATGACTTGAGAGGGTGTTGGTCATCGGGTGGTGGTGGACAGTGGCGTATCGCGTGATCAGGGTAGGACAGGTGGGCCACGCGCCGTAGACGCCAAATTGGTCGGGTCAGAGTGAAAATGGGGGGGGGGGGGCATTATTAAAATGACACAATGTTTGCCAGAGGGAAGGGGGAGGGGGGCGTTATTAAGATGAAACAATGTAAATAAAAAGCAGGCAAGAAAGAAAGAAATGCAAGAAGAACAAGAACATACAGCTTTCAGGAAACACTTTAGTTTCTTCATTACTAAGTCTTGTTCTTTCCTCACCCTTGCACCTTTCTAACATTTCTTTTCTCCGAATGTTCATGTTTTCCTTGGCTGTGACCAGATTTCTGCATTTTGAAAAGCCAAAAACGCCAAAAGCTCTATCCAAAATTCCAGTAAAGGAACATCATTTTTTTTTTTTTTCCTTTTAAATAACGCAGTTTGGTTGCGGGGAGCAATTTTCCTTGTTCATACCGATCCTAAAGACATTTTTTTTTTTTGGACTATTTTCTACGTTATTATATTAGATACTTTCCTTTGGCTGATTCGTAGCTATAAATTGAAAAGGAGATTTTGGCTTCAAATTAAAGACTAGCATTTCTAACTGGCTGTTGCTCCTCCCGTTATAAAGGTTATCTATGTCTCAGTTCTCTCTCTCTCTCTCTCTCTCTCTCTCTCTCTCTCTCTCTCTCTCTGTCTCTCTCTATCTATCTCTCTATCTCTCTCTCAATGTCTCTCTCTTTCTCCTTAATGTTTTTGCGATTATTAACTGAGCAGTTATCTCCCACGTCGCCCGTTCTCCTCCTAACTTTTTTGACATGTCCTCGAAGAAAGGAAAGAAGGTGAATATTAATGATTAAACAGGGATTATAAAATTAAAAAAAAATTTTTTAAATCAGCAGTTCTATAAAGCCATGTTTATTTTATCTTATTAACTTAAATTGGACCTTTCCCGTGAGAGGAAAACCCATTCTTTGATGAATTTAACTGAATTCAAATGCAGAGAAACGTTCATGGCTTTTATGTCATGCATATTAATTATTTTTTTCATAAACCATCGTTCAAGATAGGTGAAGCAGTAATCATTTGCATTAATTTGCAATTAATCACTTCAAATACCCACGGACGTCGGCTGAAGTCACAGACGTAACCAACATTGAAAATATCGCACATAAACGGCAGAAATTTTCCCGTATTTGAATTTTAATGAATTTTTAACAAGGCTGGAATGTCTTGTCTGGGAGAAAACGAAATTAGTACTCTTGTGTTGTTTTGCTCTAAATTTTCTTTTTTTGTTTGTTTGTTTGTTTTGCTTTTGTTTATTATGGGCATGGATATTTCATATCAAATTTAGTTGAATAGAGAATAAAAAATATAGTAATCATACACATGTAATATCACAAAGGTTCAGATATGTGGTGCACAGAGGTGCAGGTTTTAACATTAAAGATACTTTTAAAAAACAACAACAAAAACCTCTTAACATTTAAGATTTTGACTGGAACTTATCGGTCGAATTTTTCAGTTCCTCAAGAATCGAACATGACTTGTTCATATATTCGCTCTGTTATATCCAAATATTACATTTCATTTTGTAGGCCTAACTGTAACATGCAGACAATGATATTTCGCTGCTATATTTTGAAGGCATTTAGAATTATTATGACTGTTGTTTTACACATGATTTCCTATATATAATTATATTAGGCTATAATTTCTTTCATAGTTTTAAAATTAAATACCGGTATTCACGATTGTTATTGGCGTGTAATTTAGTTTTGGTTTCTGTAATAATTTCATAGGATCAAGATACGAAAACTGATATTCCATTGGCTGTGAATCCATTCATCCACCTTCAAATCTATCCATCATTAGTTTCCGTCTTTTTCTTTCTTTATTACATATCTCCTCTGTACAGAAAATCCATGCCTTTCTGTAATACCGTTTCATCCAGCCAACTCACAAATACCCCACTGTCCAGCCATATCACCTCCGTGTATGCCGATTACCTCACGGGCCAAAGTTGCCTTAGATCGCTGTCTAACAGCCAACAATGATAAACACATTAACACGTGGCCCAGCGATTAGTCTTTCCTTAGCAGTTATCGCCTCATGTCAACACGGCAGCGCCCTCCGCTCGATCTCTCGTCCATCGCCGTCTCCGCCAATCAGCGCGAGTAGGCGGGGCTAAAGGCGGTGCCTGACGGCCATCGAACAATTCAGTAGGTGTGAGTGGGCGGGATTTGTCGTAACCTCACGTAGAATTGGTAGAAACGCGCAGGAAATAAATCAACAGGCACCCCAAAGTCGTGAATTAATGGGGGAACCACGAGAAGGCGCGGAAATACCTGAATGTGGGAAGGGGGAACCATAAATCACTAGGCGATTGGTTGTTTGTTGTGATCTGTACGCGTTATCGATCGCGCGGATTAGGAAAGCCGTGATAGGTTCATCCTAGTGTCGAGTGAATCAATGGCTGCTGGGAAACAACCCGGCCAAGAATAGTCTACCTTGTGTCGGTTTCACCGGGGTTGTCGTCCCCTTGTTGCGTTATCTCCCCTCTATCTCAACCTGGGCTGGCTCTCGCTGCAAGTTTTACGATTTGACAAGGCAGTTTTACAATACCTCCAACGTGTTTGCCAGCAAAACGCAAACCAGTGTTTAAATTCTAATTAAAACTCTATAACTTCATTCTGCACCCATGGATTAATTTTGCTCTAGTCACTAACAATGGATTATGAACATCAGTGAATATTTCAGTGAGGAATTGCGAAACTTTTCAATCTTCCGTGGATTATTGCCTGAAACAAATCAAGCCCGGACTCCGTACAGCCTGCTGCTACCTTGGTAGAACTCAAGATTTAGGGTATGTTATAAAGACCCGAGTTTTATTTGGGATTATTCGGGGGTTATGATAATTCAACTGTGAAAACAAGTCGATGTGTTTATAACTACATTTGATGTGTTAGACTCAAGATTTCCTCAGTATATCACTCCAAGTTTAGTATTTGATTGCCTTCAGTATTTTTCGATGCGGGATTTCCTAGTACCGTAATTAAAGACTACGAGATTTCTAAAGGGAAAAAAACGGACATGAAGCAATAAACAAAAGTAAATTGATTTAGGACTGTGTATCGAGCAAACTGTGTTAATATTTTGTATTTATTTCATCAATTGCGGTCCCTTTTTATATTTTGATTTAACCACAGCATCCCCTTTATGGACACACTTTTATATGTTTATTTATGCCACTTTGACTGTTAAATATTTTTCAGTTTTGGAAAGAAAAAAATCCAAGGAAAAAGAGCAGTGCAATATAAGACGAAATCACATTTATTTATTTGTTTATCTACTTATTTCTAGTTTCTTTTTTATTTATCGAAATGGGTTGGGTGTTTTTTTTTCCAACCTAGGCAAATAGAATGAATCCTTAATGCTTAGGCCTATGTCTTGATCACCATACACAAGGCAATGTTGTGATATGGATTCAAAATTCCTGGTTTATTGATGTATTTGTCTGAGTGATTATAGACTGGTTCATTCCTTCCTTCATAGACTCATTATTTATTTGTGTATGTGTTTGTCATACTCGTTCTCATTCCTGCGTGTTTATGTTCTTTTTCTTAACCTGTTCATTGTTACATGAATTATTAGGAAGCGTACAGAATGTCTCAATTTTTTTAACATCTCTCTCTTTTTTTTCTCTCTCACTTCCTCTTCCTCTCTCCCCCTCTCTTTTCTCTCTCTCTTTCACTTTCTCTCTGTCTCTCTCTCTCTCTCTTTTTCTTTCGTTCTCTCTTTTTTCTCTTTTTCTCTGTATTTTTCTCTCTCTCTTTCTCTCTCTGGGACTCTCTATTCATTACTCCTCTCTCTCTGTCTATCTTTCTCTCTCTCTCCGTCTCTTTCCTCTCTCTCTTTTTCTTCGTTCTCTCTTTTTTCTCCTTGTCTCTATCTTTCTCTCTTTTTCTCTGTCATTCTCTCTCTTTTTCTATGTGTGTCTCTCTATTACTTATTTCTTTCTCTCTCTCTCTCTCTCTCTCTCTCTCTCTCTCTGTCTCTCTCTCTCTCTTTCTCTCTCTCTCTCTCTCTCTCTCTCTCTCTCTCTCTCTCTCCCTGTCTCTCTATTAATTATTTTTCTTGCATCTTTATGGATTACTGAAAACCGGACACCCTACGGCTATCCTCCACTGAGTTACATGTATTTGTTCGTGCAATGATCTTTCCGTCTTTCCCCCCAGGAAAGAACTCTACACCAACGACTTCTTTGTTCTGGTTGTTGTAGCTGCAGCTTGTTGTTGTTGCTGCTGCTGTTGTCCACCACCACCACCAAACCACCCTGTAGGTCATAACCTGACCAAGCGATGCCAGAGATGGCCACAGTATGCCAAGAGACAAACGGAACACCCCCTACCATGTTCAGTCCCCGGGCCCCTCAAGGGGTTGGGCCCCCTCATAACTATTACAGTCACTGTGGGTACCCCCCGCCCACAAGTCACGGCCAATACGGGCCTGAAAATTATGGACATTTTCAGGTAATCACAAACTTGGATAGCAATTAATCTTGCTTTGTCTGTTGGAAATCGTATGTATGCTTTTGTTCGCCGTGTTTTAGCACATTTTATGATCTTTCTTTTTTTACAAAAGTAGATAATTATTGCCATATTATCTTCGTATTCGTTTCATTCATGTCAAAAACATAATAATAGCCTAATTTATCTCTTTTACCAGTTTCATTAACAATAAGAATAAAGCAAACTGAACTTTCTACATGGCTTCCCAAATCCACCACCAACCGTGTCGAAGCCAGTTTCTTGCAGGAGATAACAAAATTCCCTTCAAGAACGTAGTTCACTATATGGAAATAATTATGCCCTGGTCAACAAGGATTGCCTCGTAGGGTTTAATAAATAAATAAATAAATAAATAAATAAATATTAAATAAATATTAAATAAATAAAGACTGATAGTCTAATACATGGAAAAAGTTATAGAAAACCGGAGAAAAGCGTGAAAACAAAGTCAAAGTGTGGAAAAAAGAATAAGTTGCATTTCTTTTGCATTTAACTGTATTG
Organism: Onchidella celtica; assembly: GCA_963931925.1. Lineage (NCBI taxonomy): Eukaryota > Metazoa > Mollusca > Gastropoda > Systellommatophora > Onchidiidae > Onchidella > Onchidella celtica. The sequence goes on along the minus strand of OZ007573.1, from coordinate 7,682,965 downwards.
TTTCGGTATCATTTCTTATGCGAGGCTTTGCTACATATAGTTTTTTTTTTTTTAACCTCATTTTGACTGAACACGGAAAAAGTACAGGGCTATCACAAAATCTCCAAACATAGGGGATCGCGAAAATTTTATGTTGACCATTAAAAATTTGATCCAAATGCAAATTCAAACATTCGGCGATTGTAAGTTTTACGAAAATATGTTTCCCTTAAATATGAAAAGCTTTGTGCTCTTTTATTTGAAATCCACCAGCAAGGGAAAACGCTTTGAGTGTGCGTTCGTTTTGCAATATAACATAAATCAGAGCCCTGCTTTTTATCTGAGAGTTCTGTCTCCACTGAAGTCGCTTTAGCGTCTTGGCCTCTGTTCAGATAGAGAACATGAATTTGTCACCCTAGAGGGATGTCAGCCTTCCTTGTGAAGTTATTTCAGTTTGATTAACCTGTTGCATACAACTCAATGCCTTTTTATTATCGTTAAAGTTTATCGTATTGTTTTGATAAAATGAATTGGTTTTGTACAGATTACGACAATGCGCAGCTCAGTTTAAGTCTGCTGCACAAATATTTGAAAAGAAATTTGTTAATGATCTCAGGACTGCTTCTATTGCTTGTATTCATTTCATTCTGTCAACTTCATTTTGCTTGATACTGTTTTACTTTCTTTTTAAAAAAAATATAAAAAATAATGTGCTTTGAAACTTTTAAAAAATTCCTGCATGGAGAATTGTTTACTTAATTGTTTTTTCATTATTTTTTTTTTGTGGTCTCTTCTCATTCATCTTGAGTGGTTCTTCTTTTCTGTCTTCCGTTCTCTCTCGATTTATTCTTTTTTTTTTTTTCTATCTTGTTTTCTTTCCCTGAAACATTTTATCTTTTTTTTTTTTGCTTTCTATAATTATTATAGCGATCATTTTTAAACTGTCGACTTGCTCTGTATTCTCTGTAATATTATTTGATAGTCTGTCGTATTATAACCTCAGTCTCTCACTCATACACAGCCATCACCCGAGCAATCACCACATCTTCAGCACCACGTCCACCATCAGCCACAGCAACATCACCAACAGCCCTGGGGTTACGGCATGGGCGTCGGCATGATGGTGAACGGACGAGGCGGCCCCGGGGGTCTCCCTGATGAATGGGCCCAGGGCTATTTGGTGCCTGGAGCCAATGGACCTTCCCAGGTAAACCTTGTAGTGTATGGGTAGTGCAGTGTGCAGTGAACACATGGGTGGGTGATTATAAAATCAATAAATTATATATACACGAAAAAAAATTAAATAAATACATAATAAATAGATAAATTACAAACAGGATTAAATAAATAAATAGATAAATGAATAATGTTAAATGAATAAATAGCTAAGGTTAAATAAATAAATGAACAGATGAAAAGATAGATAAAATAGATAAAGAGATAGATAAATAGATGGATAAAGAGATAGATAAATAACCAAATAAATAAGTAAATAAATAAATAAACGAATAAGTAAATAAATAAATAAATAACGTCGACGTTTTCTTTGTAAAGAGTGATCATATTATTACGTATCTAGTCTTTTCAGCTCAGAGTAAATGTACAGTTGTCCTGTCTGTTATTAAGCTGCATTACTTACTTAAGTTGTGATTTACACTGATTTCAGGCGTTTGTGTTTTATTGTTTCTTGGCTAAAGTCTTATCACTTTATTATCAAATTATACACCTTTAATAACTATTGTTCTTTGTGTCACAGAATCCATACAACTATCAGTACAGAGGAGCAAACCCACACGGGCCACTGGATTATGCCACGCCTATGCACGGTGGACACGAGGGAGATCCACAGGGCATGGAGGGGTCACCCTCACCCCATACACCCTCCCCCGGGGAACCTCCCCAAGGGGGCATGGGCCCCAATAACCAAGGGGCTAAATCACTCAGGCCCCCGTATGAATGGATGAAACCATCGGCCGCTCTACCTCAAGCAGGTCAGTCAATGTCCATTCCTCTTTTTCAATGTCCAGTCTGTTTAAATATGTCCATTTCTGACTTTCATTGTCTTTTCCAATCTGTGAATGTCTCTTTTTGTCTGCCAATATCCACTCATCTCTGTGTAATGTCATTCCAAATAATGAATATCTATTACCGTCTATCAAGATCAACTCATTTCCATCAATTTCTATTTATCACTATCAGATTATTCTTCTGCGACAATTTTCATTCATTAAAAAAAAAACAAAAAACTTTCACTTCATCTCTTTATCAATTCACTTTCTCTGTCAATTTCTATGATACCTTTAAAGGCATTTCTGGCTAGACTGCTGTGATATCAGACCAAAACAAAAACAAAAAATATTGGTTGGTAGGTTAAACCTGGTCATTTTAAAATCTTATTCTTGAAGGCATCTGCCTCTGTGGGTCGTCACAATGGGTATTTTAGCACCTGGACGTTTAAGACAATGTTGTTTACTTTAGCACAGGATCACGCTTTCACAAAGCCAATACACATTACTCTGGCTGCGTATTGTCCAATGTTTTCCTTTATGCACAATACTTTCTATGTTGACATCCTCATCCTCATGATTGTCTATCATGTGCAGCCTGGGAATGATTGTAACCGGCACTTTCGCTGATTTAATTTCAAAACTACTGGCTCTACTTTGGAAATTGAATTTAGAAATTTTTCATATGGGGGGGGGGGGCGGGGGCGGGGGGGGGAGGTGTAGTCGTGACTATATAACCAGCTCTACTTAGAGATCTTGCTTGGTGGTGGGAAGAAAAAAAGGGGGCGGGGGTGGGGAGGTGTAGTCGTGACTATATAACCAGCTCTACTTAGAGATCTTGCTTGGTGGTGGGAAGAAAAAAAGGGGGCGGGGGTGGGGAGGTGTAGTCGTGACTATATAACCAGCTCTACTTAGAGATCTTGCTTGGTGGTGGGAAGAAAAAAGGGGGCGGGGCGGGGGTGGGGAGGTGTAGTCCTGACTATATAACCAGCTCTACTTAGAGATCTTGCTTGGTGGTGGGAAGAAAAAAAGGGGGTGGGGTGGGGGTGGGGGGGGGGGCGGGCGAGGGTAGAAAATTTGGAGTCTATTAGCTGCACTTGCTGGTCGCGAGATAAAACTATTATGAGAAGATACGATTGTCTGTTTTGTTTGCCGCTTGTTTTTTGTTTCTTTTTATTTTTATTTTATTTTTTTTTTCCCCGTAAACTACGACACTTCAAATAGTACGAAATAATTAACAATTAGCTTCAATTTCCTAATGAATTGTGTCCTCTGCAAGAAAGTAAGCAGCTGATAACTGTAAACATTTATTGAACTATTTCATTCATTTTAGGGTGGTTTATCGGGTATCAATTATAAAATATCTCGTCACTCCGACGTTGTACGGAAATTTGCGACTTATCCATATAAATCTTTATTATCTCACACACTGACCTACGGAGGGAGATACTAGAACTAAGAAAGGACATGGATGTTCCATGGATCATCAATATTTTGACTATTATTGGTCAGTTTTGTTGTTGACCGTGGTTTTAAAAAGATGTCAAATTTTCACACCAACGAAACAAAACAATGAGTCTGTAAATAAATCGGTGTCATGATGGGCGAGAACATAGTTAGAACTTCAATCCAGCCTCTAAGGGCAAAGTTATTGTACAGACCAACATTTGTGACACTTTGGACAAATATAATAGTCCTGTTTTTATTTCTATCGTATTTAAGTTCTCCACAACTAGAATCCGCGCCTTTTCCCGTATGCAAATTGATGACGAAATGTCAACAAATCAAGGTGTGCTGCGTAAACAAACAGGTGTCATGGACGGGCGAGAGCACCGTGAGTGACGTCATTGTGACGCCGAGTCGGGCGCTATGTCTCTCGTGCTTTATGACGCGCTAGACACACACGGAAACTTGGGCAGTATGAGGAACTCCAACCAACAGACAGGGTTTTGCCAACCTATGGAATGAGATCCTTTGTTTCTTTGGCCCTCTATCCAACCTATGGAAAGCAAACTGCACATTTAAATTGTTATGGAGAAACCGAAGATTAAACAAACGTGCAGAACAATTATTTAAATCTTTATGAGAAGGGAGAATTATTCAAAATCATGAACAGACGGAAATTTAGTCGCATTTGTGTGTGTGTGTGTGGGGGGGGGGTAAGGCTGGATATTATTGATTTTTTTTCTTTTTACATCGCCATCTTCTTCGAATCATCAGATCTCTCACCAATGCGAACACTAAAAATTATTGCTGTTACTATTATTATCCTAATCATCTTCCTACTAAGCCAAACCAGCAACATTTCTCTTCCTATTGTCCCCCCCTCCCTCCCCCTCCCCCCGCCCCCGTTTTCCAAGTGTAATTTTCAATGTTTACCACACCACCCAACATAAAAATGCCTCTGTTATCTTCCAGGAATAAAAATGTTGTAATTTATGAATTCCGCCTATGGGAAGTTACAATTATGAACAAATTGTGTTATATTTTATAATGTGAATGTCTATTACACAACTTCAATACTAATCATTATTATGTAAAAATTGTTAACACTAACAGCATGCCAGAGTTGGTCTTCGTCGGGTTGTTATACTTCAATACCCGCATGCTGTCAATTTAATTCCTTAAGGATACTAAACTGCGATAAAATATTCAACCCATTACAAATCTCTTATCAAAGTTTTAATAATAAAATCTGTTCAGTAAAGAAGTTGTATCTGCCCTCATATGGTATTTCGGCAGAATAATTGTACTCGTGTGGTTTTGTCTGACTCGCTGTCATGGTATTGCGGGCCTTTCAGGTTGAGCAATAATTATTGTCAGTGATATTTTGAGTTGCTGACACGGGTGCGGTATGCTGTTTCCGCCTCTGATACTTAGTGTCATTTAGCACCCAATTGGTAGCACGGTAGAGTGAGTGTCTTTAAGTGCCTCTAACCCTCCCCTCTTCCCCCCCCCCCTATACGATGTTGAGTTCATTATCTGAGTGAGTACTTCTTGAGCAGTGCCTACGGCTGGTCTATCTATCTATCTATCTATCTATCTATCTATCTATCTATCTATCTATCTATCTATCTATCTATCTATCTATCTATCTATCTATCTATCTATCTATCTATCTGTCTGTCTCTCTGTCTATTTATCTGTCTATCCATCTAACTATCTACCCCACCCATTTGCTCCCACATCCGATGGATCATTTCACTTAACCCTATCACACTCAGAAATCCACACGTGGACTCTGCGTACACTAAACAAACAAGAAATGAAATACTTAAATTATGTTGAAGTGTTGGCTCATACTATCACTAGTATCAGAGACTTTCATGTCCAAGCATTATGACAAAGTCACTCCCATTTGTTTTAAACGTCTCACATACCCAGGTCTCTGATCCTATTTTGTCTGTCCGGACATCAAAAAGTTGGCTCTTGATTTATTGAACTCAATTATTAGGCAGATCGATAAACTTGGGCCAGGAATCTGTCCGCGCCTGGGGCCAGATCTTTACCTGGCCATATGTTACAAAAACCGCGCTCGGCGCTGATTGATGTCAGCTTTGTACTGTTTTAGTTTGACGAGTCCTGTTTGCGATAAATGGGTCAGTGAGTCGTTTTTTGAGGGATTTATGAAAGTAGATAAGCTGCCGACTCTTTCAGGTCTCAAGAGCCTGTTATGTGCGCCACACAGCATGATTTAAGCATTGTTTTCACTGAGATTTTAAACTTCTTTATACTGTCTATTTCTGGCTGTTCCTCTGCCGTTTGTCTCTCTGAGTAAGTTTGTTTAAGTAATCGGTATTTCACGGATCTGTTAAATGTTTTATGTGATATAGTTCTGTTGTACCCAGACTTAGCGGTTCAGTGATATTTTAAGTATCAAGCAGAGCTCAAGTTGTCATAATTATCAAATCTGACTGCCTTAGTAGGGCAGCAGTCCATGTTTACGCTCTCTCCTTCTCTTCTCTCTCTCTCTCTCTCTCTCCGTGTGTGTCACTCTCTTTTTTTTTATTTATTTCTCTCCGCCATCTATAACTTTTTCTTTCTCACCCCCCTCGCACTTTCTCTCGCTCCTTCTTTATCTCTTTTTTCTCTCTCTCCCTCGATTCTCTCTCTCTCTCTCTCTCTCTCTCTCTCTCTCTCTCTCTCCCCCATCTCTCACCCACTAATCATTGTGATATTTCGTCATTTCAAACTGAGACCCCAATACTTTTATTTATCAAAACTACATTATTTTGATTAAATGAGGAATTTCTCGCCGTGTCTTACCTTTTGTTTGAAATTTATGAAAATAAGGAAAGAAGATTGTATAAACGTTTATCATATAACTACTAACCACTGCATCGGTTCAGTATCACAATTTTATCAGTTCTATCGTGAAACCAAATGGAGATTACGTACACAGTATTTCAATAAACAGGAACTATTCCATTGCAGTGTGAGAAGGTTAAACACTACGAGAGTGCATGCTTTTATTGATTAAAATAATAATATATAATTATGTCAAATAGTGGGTTCCAAAAGCTTGAGTACCCTGTAATAAAACTGGCAATGCTATTCAGAACTGAGTGGCGTGTGATTTGCTATTGAAAACAGCGTTTTATTTAAAAATTTATTAATTTCATTTTTATGTTTGGTGATGTATCGAACAAGATGTCGTGTGTCATTTTTTTTCACTTATATCTTGATTTTTTATTTTTTTTTGGTCAGCAACGGTCACCAGAGTACGACATGTCTGTAGAAATGTTTCCGTTTGCTCCAGATATCAACGTCTTCTCTTTCCCGTGAGAATTCTGCCTGTCTATTTTTACCTATCTCCAGGGCATGTGATACCTCTATTTTACACTGATCTCTGTCCGGAAACCTTGACTTTCCAATGACAGATAAACGTAACACCCAACAGCCGCTACACCCCCAGTATTGTTGTGTCAGTGCTAAATCCACTTTACTCCAATGATCTATCACACATTACAGTTTGGACGACTGTGCGGTTTCAAGATCGTAAACATCTTCTGTTGAACTGGTCAGTCCTTTCACCCCGCCCCTTTTTATTCGTTTAGTCTAGGTGACGACCCTGCCTGTTGTGCCTACAGGTGATGACAGCCATTGTACGTCATAATTTCCCCTCCCAGCTCATGGGACGAGATACCTGACCATTGGCGAGACAAATAACTCACGGCATCTATGCCATTTTGCTCTGTTGTAAAGCACAGGTTGATTCTTGTCCACAGTTTAACTGAAAACAATGCAGCCTGCCATCCCCGATCTGTTTTGTCTACGTGCCTCTTGCCTCTCCCCACTCTCAGCCACGCCAAAATCGGTAAAACACCGTCAGTCGGAAGAACGGAATTTATGATAGTGGCGGAAGTGACGTCAGATTACAATTACGATTGTGATCACGTTCTATTGTCAGTGCTATGGCTATTCCATGGGTGTCTGTAGTTGACGTGGTGGTGGGATGCGCTCGTATGTCAGTTCGTTCACGTTTTTTTTTCTCCATATAGACTCCCCCCCCCCCCCCCCCAAAAAAAAATTGAGGGGTGGGGAGGGTACTTAATTGCATCTCCGAAGCTGGAAATAGGAAATTATAGTCTGCATGAACAGCGATACATAAGGACACATAACTCATGGAAATAATAATTTATGACATCAGTACCAAACACCTCTGTGGACTGCATTACTACAGAGCTATCAATTTCCTTGTTTGTATCCTGATCTATCTAATCTCATGTTATTAATATGTTTGGGAATATTTTCCCGAGGACGAAATCCATGCTTTTTTTTTTTTTTTCATTCCCGTTATGCACCTGCAATATAATAAAGAACTGATTCTGAAAGTTCATAATACACTTAAACACGGGGTCGGATTGGGGCAGGGATTAATATTTAACACAGTAGGCCTATATTTGACTGCAAAATCTGCACTTTTCATTATGTCGTATACTTAAATGTTATCTATTAATCATAATAAATATAATTGCTCATTTTGAACTGGTCGTCCTCAAAACCCACAAGGACTGTAAGTTGCGGATAGTTAGGGAATATAGTGTGCACCCAATGAGTATGTTCAACTTAAGGAATGCAAGGCTCAAATAGCACGCCATTAATTAGGACTAAGAGGTTTAAGAACAGAGGTTAGGTACAATATTAATTGATAAGGTTAGAAGTCAGTTGCTAGACACCTGGCGCTGACTTCATAATGACCAAGAAGTCAGTCGTGTGCATTGTTTCCTACTGACAGGTTTATGACACCGGGTGGGGGGGGGGGGGGAGGGTGGAGTGCGTAAATGGTAGGGTAGGAATGGGGCTGAGATTCTGGTGGTAAGGGCCATTTGACAGGGGGAGAGGTTTTGATGGGGGTTGGGGCAAGAACTGGTTCTGCTAGTGTCAGGTGAGCTTGATATGGTAATGTGGTGTCTGAGTTTGTGGACTCTGGCGCCAACCACCCAAACTCTTTCCTTTGTTCACCTGAGTAGCATCTCAGCGCAGTAACGAGCTCTTTCGGAACAAAGGCTTTCGCAAATTTTATAACAAATTAATAAATGAAAATGGATTTAATAATGTACAACAAAATAAATAAATAATAATAATAAACCAAAACGATAAAAAAAATTATTAATATTGATCTTGTGTCGTCATGTTTATGAAATGAATATTTCTGTTCAAGAATTCTACATGAGTTTTGCTGGACACCCAGAAATAGATGCTGATATGAGTGTAGCACAACGCATTGCTATGAATGGGATAATTGATCTTTCTGGGCCCTTCTACCCCCGGGGAATAAAAGCTTTCTATTGTTGTTTTTTTTGTTGTTGTTGTTGTTTTTTATCTGAAATTGCCCGTAATAAAATAAAATAAAAGTAAAACGTGGATAAAATAAATAAATAAATAAATACATGGCTGAGTCTCACACTGATGCTCATGTTATAACAAAATAAAATTGATAAAGTTGTGGAAAAACTACAGTTAGCCGAAACAGAGCTGAATCAGAGTCGCATGAGGAAGAACTGAATTTTTGACATGAAAACTTTGCAATAGCAACACTGAGAGCACAGACAGTCAGATGTTCCGGATGTTGAAATGCTTAATACACAACCAGTTTTACATTCCTCAGCATGTCTTACGTTCTGTACCGTAGGGTCAAATCTGAAGTCGCATAGTAAATAACATTTTTACAACCCACGGAATATGTACCTAAATATTTACTGCCCTCTTTTCCCACCATCGTTGAATCACGAACAGTGCATAAAATGGTTGGTTTTAATGGTCAAAATTTCCCTGGGGGACCCGGAACAGATTTTCCTGGAGCTGGTGTGAGTGTTGTGTGAGGGAGTAGGTGCTGTAGTAAGGTGTGTCACAAATTAGGTCAAGCTCTCCAAGGGACCGGGCAGCGTGAAGCTGGCGTATCAAGTGGGAATTTAATTGGAGGTGCCGAGTTCAAAGTGTTAATGCTGAGCAAATATTTTGTGATTTTTCTGACAAGGGATTTAATATTTAGATTAATCTTTTCTGGTATTTTGTCTGTCTATCCAGTCTATCTGCCCCCATCCTTATTCCTCACTCTCTCGTTCCTTTTTTTTTTTTTTTTTACGTTTTAAATCGGGCTGTCTTTTCCCTCTATTTTACATTCCACCTCCCCCCATCCATTTTTTAAAATTTGTATTTCCGTTCTCCTTTTAACATCCAATCAATCATCCTTTCATCGATTTATTTATTTAACATCCCCGTGCTTTGGAAGGCACCAGCTGTTAACTTCACTTTACTACCAGGGAGTCCCGAATCTTTGTTTATACATAGTGGTAGTACTCTGCATAAACCTTCCATCTGAGTTGAATACCGCTTCATTTTCTCGGATACAAATGTCGCCCAGGGTCAGAACCAAACTTGCCATTTTTGTTTATGTCCTAGCATAGTGATCGGCTTGAATTATCCGCAGTCTGCGAAAGAAAACAGAGACAAAGTTAATGCTGACAATTTTCCATATCGCTAAAACAACATCTGACTAGTCTCTGAGAACAAGATTGGTTTATGGTCACTCAATATCCAGGAACTCATGGACCTGAAACGTGTAAAGTGCTATAGACTCGACTGTCATGCTAAATAGCAATTTACAATATTAAACGTAATGTATAATAACAAACCTGTTCGGGGTGTAAGAGGGCATTAAGGACATCAAACAGTTCCTGATGCCAAAAACTAAAGGTTTGTCTTATAAAAATAAATAATTATCTATTATTTCTGTCTTTATTTGTTTTATGTAAGGACGTCCACCCTCTCCCTTTGTCTTTTTCACCGCACAGAAGTTTATACAAACCCAGCTCAGTTTTCTCTTGGCGTCACTTTTCAACGGTGTGATAATGGGAAGTGAAACTTCCTGTTAATCCTAGCTGTTAAGTTAAACTTCGTGCGTCGGAATCTTTATAATCCAGCAAAGGTTGTCGCCGGGGCGAGCCCCGTTAGCCTCTTCTCTAGCCAATCCACACCTTCTCAGTTGACACAAGAAACAGCTTAATGCCCAATTTAGAGACAGCGACCATTCAGCCCCGAGTCCATTATGGGGTCCGGGTTATTCTATCCGTGTAAACAAAATGAATAATACGGTTTACGATCTGTTTGTTGTAAGGTGTTGACCAGAGGTTTCCTCCCCTTCTCTTTGCCCCAAGGGCGAGTTGACACGCCCCCTAGCGTCGGAAGGAGACGTAGGATTTGATGCCTTGTGTCATCCATGAATTCGTTTCAAATGGAACTCTTTGCACTGTCCCGTTTCCCCCCCCCCCCTCCCCCACCCCCTTTTTCCTTTCTTCATGTTTCGCGTTTGCCTAATAATTTCCTGGGTTTTCACGTATAGTCTTTTATTATTTCACCGACCACCTGGGTTTTTCAGAATTTCCTGCATAGTTCTATTAATTGATTAATTAATTAATTAATTTGTATTTATTTGTATTTATTTGTATTTATTTACTTATTTATTCACTTGGCATCAAAAACAGAGCATGTCATGATCATTTACTTTCATCCTTATTAAAACAAATCAGTTCCTCTGCGTTAAAGACAGACTGGTAATAGAGGTTAGGAGGAAAGATATATACTGGACAGCTAAAAGTAAAAAAAAAAAAAATGGCGCAATACAACTCCATAATAATAATAATAATAATAATAATAATAAAGTTCATTTATATAGCGCATATCCAAAGATGCTCTATGCGCTTTACAAAACATGCAGAAACAGACAAATCTCATTCCTAGCAACTGACAACACACACAAAGACACACACACACGCACAAACACTATCTCTCCCTCCTGTCTCTCTCTCTCTCTCTCCTTCACACACACGCACAAAACACCAATACATACCAGACTACACATCAAAGTGTTTTCTGAAGAGATAGGTTTTCACTTCAGATCTAAAAAGTGCCTCGCTTTCTATATTTCGAATATTTGGTGGTAAGGAGTTCCATACAGCTGGTGCGCACACAGAAAACGCTCTCTCTCCAAATTTTTTTGTTTTAGCAAATTTAGATTCTAGTAGTTTTTTATCAGAAGATCTTAATGCTCTAGATGGTTTATACGGATGAATAAAGTTTATAAGATAAAGAGGAGCATTGTTGTACTGACATTTGTGGCATAACACTGCAATTTTAAAATCTATCCTTGCCTTTACAGGGAGCCAATGAAGACCAATAAGCAAAGGTGTAACATGTTCTCTTCTGCGTTGTTTAAGTATTAATCGAGCAGCATTGTTTTGAATTCTCTGAAGTTTGCTAATTTGTTCTGCTGGAAGGTTTTTAAGAAGAGAGTTGCAATAGTCGAGACGAGAAAAAATGAAGGATGAAACCAAAACTTGCATTGACTCTTTAGGGAGTGTTAATGATAGTTTACTTAACCTACGTAATTCTAAATATAGTGATTTTGACAAGTTATTGATGTGATGTACCATTGACAAGTTGCAGTCGAAAATAACACCAAGATTCTTTGCTTTCACTGATGTTTTAATCATTTTTTGCTCGATAGTCATTTGACCGACGTTTATGTCAGGTCTATTCTTACCATGGCATACTAGAATTTCAGTCTTCTCTTCGTTCATTTTCAATTTATTTTCATTCATCCACGACTGAACTTGAAAGATACAGTTTTCTGTCTTGCTCACCAGCATGGACACATTTGATGGTTCATCAGAAACATAGAGCTGGGTGTCATCAGCATATTTATGATAGTTAACATTACAATTTTGAATAATTTTGCCTAAAGGCTGTGTGTATAAAGTATACAGTAAAGGACCAAGAACGGACCCCTGCGGGGACTCCGAACTGTAATGGGAATTCTTTGGAAAAAGTGTGGTTCACATAAATTCTTTGAGTGCGATTTTGTAAATAGCTTTCAAACCAGTTTAAAACAGTTCCAGACAAACCAAAAGAATAGCTTTCAAACCAGTTTAAAACAGTTCCAGACAAACCAAAAGCGGCACTCAGTCTGTTTAAAAGAATTTTGTGATCGATAGTGTCGAAAGCGGCACTCAGATCTAGCAAAGCCAAAACAGACACTTGTCCCTCGTCAGCAGCACATAGTAAATCATTTTGAACCTTCAGCAGTGCTGTTTCTGTGTTATGACAGGGTCTATAGGCAGACTGGTAAGTTTCATTAAGATTATGCATATCAAGGTGATCTTTCAGCTGATGAAGAACTACTTTTTCTAAGATCTTTGATATAAAAGATAGATTAGACACAGGTCTATAATTTTTAAGATCTTGAGTACACAAGAAATAAATGGTTTAAGGTATAATACACATTGTATACACGATTACTATTTTCTTTGAAAAAAAAAAAATGTAAGAAGCTGCAATTGCCTTTCACTTTCTACTTTTCATATCGAATTTGATCAATTATTTCTCAGTTTCTGTCGTGTTTTCATTTCCTAAAGTGAAGCATTAGAAGATGTTCAAAATCGTGAATAACTCGGGAGAAAAAATGCAAGATGCATTTCTTCAATGTTTCTGATGTTTGACTTTAATCACTTATTAAAATGTTTTTGATTTTGCACCTATAAAGGCAACAAATCACATTCTTATTTCAGCTCTGAATAAGGAGTTTATTTTTTTCTATAAAATATTATTTATTGTAAAGAAATGCAGACTAATTAATGACCACACAGGACAAATTATCTGAGTCCGAATCTGATGTAGACTGTACGAAAACCTGGATGTTTCTTAAACTCCTAAACATTGAACAGATAAGATAAGAAAAGTTAATTTCTGCGGGAAAAACAGGAAAACATAATTACTTATACACTATTTAATTTCTTAGAACAGTGGTTTTCAAAGCTGATATAGCGTATCATTTAACTAATTTTGCAGCACAGGTATTATGAATGAAGGTCAACAGTTCATCATACTCATGTATGATGTGTTTTCATGCGTATGGAAACGGCAATGGAAACAGAACAAATCCAGCATGTAGATCTAGTACAGTGAAAAAGTGTTTCCAGGTGTACGTAAACAGTGTTTCTGGACACACGAAAGCATTCTTTCTGTTACACTACTTGAAGTGTTTTTGATGCTTCTGTTGCCGTTCCCATTACCGTACGCATGGATCCGCAGCTTAAGACATTAATATGAACAGAAAAATTAAGATTTTAACATGTTCAATGTGACACATTAATTTAGAGACCTACATTTTGCACACTTCATTTCGTAAAATATATAGACTAGACAGACGTACTTAGCAAAATTGTACAAATAACATTTGGCACTGAACAAAGACAAATCACTGCATCGTTTCATTAATTTGTGTTTGTTGGGGAGAGCGGGCGGGGCCGTGTTTTGAGCACTAAAAGTTGGCTAAATGCAGTTTGTGGAGACTTGGCCACACTAAAAATTTTTAATGTAGACTGTAAAGGTTTAGCCTCAAGTGCAAAGATACCCTAAACTTTTTTCACACATCAAGTTTTGCAATCCTCAGTAAATGTTTGTATAGACGAACAGTTCAGACGTATGGCAAAATTTTACAAATAAAACATGAACATTTGGCGCAGAGCAAGGGAAAATGACAAGCTTGGTTTCACTCGTTAGTGGGCGTGTGTGATGAGCAATAAAACTCTGTTAAATGCAGAAAACAGACTGACCACGGCGTGAATAACCAGGATCACTTTCACAAAAGGAAACGTTGCAGTTGTCTAGTCTCTGGTCAAGGGCCGTGTATTCAACATCCGCTCCGTCTTTTCTTGTCTAATTACCGCCTCTGGAGTCACTGATCAATGCTCCACAGGAAACTGCCAACTGCCCCACTGACCAGAGTCCACTGGAGGCCTCAATAAAATCTAGCTGAATAAAGAGATGCCGAAGCTTGAAACGTTCATCTCCTCCCCTCGGCCACTTCTCGTAGCCTTCAAAACGATTTGTTGACACGATTCTCTTCATCTTCCCCGACCACCCGTCGAGGGCCCCGTGGACGAAACCGAAATGCAGGAAGACGCCTTCCTTTTCGTTGAGCAAATATCCTGAACTATCCATAGTGCCGATTCGTCGGACTGCCGAGAATCGTTAATTCCATAAGCGGAACGAAGTCAAAAGTATCAAACATCTTCTTTAGCTGAAAAGGCTAATAGCAAACTGACACCCCCCCCCCCACCCTGTCGCCGCCTTTGCCAGTGATCCCTTCCGCTCCAGCCATTTCCCACGTTTCAATCAGTCCATCATCATCTCGTTAAACCGAGTGATAGATTGCAGATCTGTAAGCAGCATGGCGAAATCACGTAGTAAAGGGTACCCGGCATTCCTATGGATTTGGGGAAACATAATATTAAATATCATTAATATCTATTTAAACAAAATAATAAAATAGCCCAAATTCTGTTTTGTGCATGTGTGACTTTTTGTTAAAATTCATAAATCTTATAATGCTTCCTGCTTGACGGTGCCAGATTTCTTCACAATCAATTTCAAATTGACAATATTTTAGGCGGTTGTTGTATTTTGCTTTTATTGCTCTGTGGCTCTCTCTGGCCGATAACATTAATTTTGGGCTTTCTTCTACTTCTCTCTGTTCAATCATCAGGATTAAAACGATTTGTCTGTCTACTTATCCTACTGCACAGACAGACATTTGGTTGCACTTTGGGACATTAATTCTACACCATTTCTTTTTTTTCTTTCAAACCAGCCACCTGTACAGTTTTATCTACCTGTTTTAAAAACTGTGAGGAATTGCCAATTTATCTACATGTATCTCTATTTTTAAAAAAAAAAGTGCCAATCTTAACTCTTTCTGTGCCAATCACCGAGGTATCGATGCACAAGAATGCTAGGTTATTTTGTTTCGGGAAGAAAGACAGCCGACTTTCTATTAACAGACGTTGCTGTAGTTAGTCTTCATCCATCTCCCCCGCTATTTTCTTCCCGTATCTGCAAACGTGGAAAAATTCATGGCACATAAAGAGTTGACAAGATCTACCGCCGATCATGCAGCTCAGATTTAAATGAAATTTAAAGGTGCCTTCCTTTCGGCCCGAGGAAGGTTCCTTTTTACATGTGGAGACTTCAAACGATTGAGAGTTGTTTTTTTTCAGTTCACTTTGTCGTCCTCGAAATTATCTATTATTTTTTCATGAAAGCATGAGTTCAAGACTTCACCACTTCCTGCCGATTAACACGATTTTCAAGAAAATGTCACTTAATTCTAAATATGAAAATCTATCTAGTAAGAATAAAAGTAAATCCATCCATCCTTATAACTCGCCGGACGTGATAGATAACGCTGCACAGTGATCTCGACACCTACGCCAACTAAATTGTTTGTGTTGATTCCTTTCGGAGTTTTATCGTTTGTAGAACTGGATGAGTGACTAGTTTGCTGTAAAACTGAAAACATACCACCGTAAAACTATATTCATCGACAAAATCTTCTTTGCTTTTACCTATCGTTTCTTGGGGGTTTTCCCAAGCACAACTCGCATAGCTCATGTTGCAGAGAATAGTCGATGAGTAACCCTACCGACAGAGCCGAAGCTAAATTTCCTTCCGTCGGGCCACCGGCAAGCAATTCGGAAATAATTCTGCCGTACTAACCTTTGTTTGGTCTGGCCCAAAGACCGTGAACAATCAAGCATAGCTAAAATGACGTATTCCACCCTTATCTCCGCCCTTGCCCACATCAAAGACAAGCCGGACTTGCCGGTCGCTCTAACAAGATTATCTGTGAGAATTCCTCACTGGTCAGAACATTTCCAGCTATCTCTGCTCGCTGACCACAATGGTTGTACATTGTTGGTATTTCTGTCACGTAAAGAAATAGCAGTTACCTTTCCTTACAGTTTGCTCATTCTACTTCTTGTTAATTTTATTATTATTATTATTATTATTGATACATATTACCATTATTATTATTATTATCAATATTACTAATGTTGCCGCAAATGGCTGTTTGTGACAATTGTCATCATCGTATTTATCTCTATCATATAAGTGCCTTTTTTGTTTCATTGAATTAGTATCGAAAGTATGACACACCTAGAATTTATTCACACAACTGATTTCTACTGGGATCGCCGGCGTCATATTTAAATGTCCCCTTTTTCCCATTAATTTGAAACCAGTTGCCGATGACAAGGTATCTGAATACTTTCATCAATTTTCTTCTTTTTTTTTTCTTTTCCAGTTCTCTCTCTCTCTCTCTCTCTCCCTCTCTGTCTCTCTTTCTCTCTCTGCCCCCGTTTGTCTCCAAGGCTCCTATTGATGTTTGTTGAGCAAATTCTCAGAAAGAATTATAGTTGTTACAGCGCTTCGTTCATATTTTAAAGGCTTATTGGGATTCAACAGCAGTTAATTTAAAAAACAACAACAAAAAATGAAAACAAAAAAACGGCATATCTATGCCCTCATAATCCAAATATGAGGTATAGATATTTAGGAGTATAATCTTGGATTTGAAGATTATTTACTTATTTATTTATTAATTTACTTTTTAATTTATTTACTAATGTATTTATTTATTTATTTTGTCATAATACTATTGTGTTTCTTTATTTATTTATCCTCATTGATCTCCTTATTTTATTAATGTATTATTTTATAACCATTATTTACAGGCATTGTCATGCATTTATCATCTCACTTGACGGTCTACCAGACTTTATGTGTTTTATAATTTATTCAATTTTTTATTTATTCTGTAATTCACTTAAGATAGCATTCAACGCCTCCCAGTGCACTAATTGTACAGACCTATGCGAGCATATATTTTCAGGGGTGCTGTTATAGGTAGATGGGTTTGGCTGGGAATGGAAGAATTATTTCATTTTGAAGTCAACTACACGTTATTGTATACTGATAATTCATGAACTAACTATGTAATCATTTGCAGGTAAATAACAGACCTAATTAAATCACATTTTGAATAAGAATTAAATAAAAAAATAAATAAATAAATAAATAGATAAATAAAAAAGTATTTTTATGAAAAAAAAAAGAAATGCATGCTATTGCAACAAGCATTAGTCTCAATGTATCGAATTTACAGTAATTTGATATATTTTGCATTTTGTTGTACGAGGCGAAGTATTTTTTAATCACTGTCAGATGATGTTGGTCAGAATGACAGAATTTTCATTCGTTGAAATGGATGACATTGAAACAACATTAAAAAAAATAATGTAAATAAATTCACAGAAGGATTAAAAATGATTTAACACTTACCGAGAACACTATCACAATCGAGTTTAGACAATTTCGGACTGATGACATGGTTTTACTTGTGAGCACAAACAATTACTTTTGGGTGTCTTTGGGTTTAAACTGTTAATAAAGATACATGCTTTTAAAAGTTGATTAGATATGAATGGTGCGGATGGTTAGTGGGCTCTTCTGACAGTGTCTCCTTCGGTCCTTTCCCTCTTTTGTATTCTATCTATACTGTCTTGCTTTTTCCTAGCACAATGTGACCGTTATCAAGTCCACGCGCTTTCTGCAAACTCAACTCAATATCAAAACGTAATTTTAATCGTTCCACTTGTCTGCTGTTGGTACGATGACAAAACAGAGAGAAAAGGTGGTTGGGGGGGGGGGGGCATGAAAAAAAAAAAGGACAGATTCCAGACAACACCAAACAGCCACAGAAAGAAAGAGGAAGAACAGGAGGAAAAATGTCGACAAACACACAGAAAAGGAGAAAGAATGGGGACACAGGGAGAGAGAGAGGGAGAGAGAGAGAGAGAGCATGGAAGAGAAGTTCAAGAAGAGAGATGGATAGATAATGTGACCAACCGTGACAGTGGAGATCTATTGGGTGGTCAGTGCTGCACCCACTCAGCACAATCACACCCTCTTCTCAGTGGTTTTCAAAGTTTCCTGTGAAGTAGTTAGCAATGATGAAAGTCAGCCTTGACCACGGTGGACTTGTGAGCGGCTAATTTATGACCACAGCGTAGCGAATGGACATTCGAGACGACAAATGATTCACGATCTCTGGAATCGCAGGGTGAGACGGTGCCTTTCTTCAATGCTACAGAACAGCGTGAAGCTCCCTTTTCGCTCTGAAGTTGCGTCGAACAAGGAACACTAGGTTTCCGAGCCGTATCAAATGTGGAGGGTCCGCGAGAAACGGTTCATGACGAACTTCCGGAGGCGGCACCGGAACTACCGAGACATAAAGCAAGTTTGAGGTTGAATTTGCCAACAGGATCTCTACAGATCTGTCAAGTGTTTCCAAAGACGATTCCTTTTGATGTTGGCCGCGCCTTCGGTTTTGTACAAGTTGTAAGGGCCGGGCATTTTCAGAATCGATTTACATCATAAGAAATTATAACTGAACTAGCTGAGGTCCCCGGCCCTGCCCGGGATAAATCGGTTTGAATATTGGTTTCAGTTCTGGGTGGTTATTATGGACCTGCTTCATCTGGCCTGTTCCTATTTGTTTATTTTATTTTTTTTTGTTTGTTTTTAAATAAGTCTTACTGCTCTGCCTTTGCGAGTTGACACCCTGCGCATCCCGTACAACAGCATGATTTGCGCACGGGTTAGTGTGTTTGATAGTGAACACATCGCAGGAAGAGATAACGAAACCTTAAAATGGCGAACCATTACTCGAAATAGATCTAAATGATGGCGAAACAATAAATTTCCAATAAAAAAAAACTACACCGATTTGACTCTTCTATTAAAAACTGCGCACCCTTACATCCATTCTGATGCACCATATAAAATTTGAAGTCTGAGTGTTGAGTGGTTCAGAAGCCTTTTGCAACGAAAAATCTCAAGTCCACAAATATATTATATTACTAGCTGAGGTCCCTGGCCCTGCCCGGGATAAATCGGTTTGAATATTGGTTTCAGTTCTGGGTGGTTATTATGGGCCTGCTTCATCTGGTCTGTTCCTATTTGTTTATTTTATTTTTGTTTGTTTGTTTTTAAATAAGTCTTACTGCTCTGCCTTTGCGAGTTGACACCCTGCGCATCCCGTACAACAGCATGATTTGCGCACGGGTTAGTGTGTTTGATAGTGAACACATCGCAGGAAGAGATAACGAAACCTTAAAATGGCGAACCATTACTCGAAATAGATCTAAATGATGGCGAAACAATAAATTTCCAATAAAAAAAAACTACACCGATTTGAGACTTCTATTAAAAACTGCGCACCCTTACATCCATTCTGATGCACCATATAAAATTTGAAGTCTGAGTGTTGAGTGGTTCAGAAGCCTTTTGCAACGAAAAATCTCAAGTCCACAAATATATTATATTACTAGCTGAGGTCCCTGGCCCTGCCCGGGATAAATCGGTTTGAATATTGGTTTCAGTTCTGGGTGGTTATTATGGGCCTGCTTCATCTGGTCTGTTCCTATTTGTTTATTTTATTTTTGTTTGTTTGTTTTTAAATAAGTCTTACTGCTCTGCCTTTGTGAGTTGACACACTGCGCATCCCGTACAACAGCATGATTTGCGCACGGGTTAGTGTGTTTGATAGTGAACACATCGCAGGAAGTGATAACGAAATCTTAAAATGGCGAACCATGACTCGAAATAGATCTAAATCATGGCGAAACAATAAATTTCCAATAAAAAAAACAACACCGATTTGAGACTTCTATTAAAAACTGTGCACCCTTACATCCATTCTGATGTACCATATAAAATTTGAAGTCTGAGTGTTGAGTGGTTCAGAAGCCTTTTGCAACGAAAAATCTCAAGTCCACAAATATGGGATGGCTGTTTCCATTTGTTATTCTTTCTTACGCACGCCACATTCTTACACTCTCCCTTCGTTTGGTTCATGTTGCGCTGCCAGATAATGCTGGATTAATGCGGAGTAGCGGCTAAATAACTTGAAACCAGCAACGAAGAAAAGCAGATTTCCATCTTGGCCTCTCCATGTCGTTAGTTTTGAGATCTTTCTCTTACATAGTATTTTCCTATTAATTCATCCGCTATTTATTTATTCGCAATTTGTGGTAGATCTTTAAGGGCATTCTTTTGTGTTATTATCATTTATTTCTTAGGTTTATTCTGACCCCTCTCAGTGACCTTCTTAAAATGAATAATAAAATAATGTGCATGATATTATTCGACAGCGCTATTAATTTTAGTTCTTCAGGAAAGCATCAAACTTAAGCCATTTTAGTTCATCCTCATTATTCAACGTCGACTCTGTCCAAAGCTTTTTCTTCTGCTGAGCCTTTGTTTGTCCACTAAAACGTTGATTTCTTTGGTCCCATGGAAATAAATGAGAATTCGTCTAGGGAAAACGCTAATTACAGAACATGATCGTTATGGAAGAACAGCCAGCACGATGTCTGTTTTCAACCGGAGAAGACTTCATTCACCGTGAATTTCGTGACTACAGTAGCGTCGTATGACTCAGAATGGGCATTATCCAATGCTTTGTCTTCTTCAAGCTAGGGAATGTTTTAATCTCTCAGCAATTTAAAACTATTGTGTAAAGTTATCAGTGTAAACTCGTATACAGGTCTTGTTTGAAAAATAACTTTTAAAAATTAAATTTTACTGCACTGTGAGAATAAAATCTTTCTAGCTAAACATTCAAAACACTTCCTGTGCAGAAATCAAGGCGCTCCTTCCACTGACGAATAAATGAATGATGGATAAATTTAATAAAATAATAATTTTAAAAAAAAATACAAGTGATCACAAAATTAACGACCAGAAGTACTCAGTATAAAGATTTATCGTTGTTTTCAAGTAAAAACTGGTTTCCTTATATTCTGCACATTCGGTTTCGTTATTAGATTATATAATTTTTTTTTACCGGTACTCCACAGGACGTATTAATTAATCAGTTTCAGAACAAAATAGTTACATTTGCCATGTCGAATCCTGAAAACAGAGATGATAATTTGAGATAGTTCCCATCCCCTAAATCAAAACATTTTCTCTATGTACAAATTATAGGCGTGAAGAGACGAATGTGGATGACAAATGAGCTTTTGTCTGCCTTGTAATAAAACACGTTCTTTCCCCCATTTCCTTGTCCTGTCATGCTTGTCCAACTGTCATGCTTGTCCTGTCATGCTTGTCCTGTCATGCTTGTCCAACATCAAACGCTCTTCTCACTCTCTCAGTGTATCCCGATACTCTCGAACTATTCATCGTAACAAAAGTAAATCTACGACGTACACACCTGATAAAATGGCGTAAATTCACTTAGCCCGGGTTGAAGACATACGCCCTTGTTGAGCCTATCACTTGTGTCAGGTCACCTGTTGAAGGAGTTCCGGCCATCAAAAGAACTGACCATGCCGGACAACGCTGGACCTGTGAAATTATCAGGCCCTCGTGAAAAGAAAGTTGAAACCCGATAATAACCGGCGTTTGACTGCAAAAGCTAACGGATTTTCACGAGGTTAACCGATATTATAGGGCAGAGATCGCTCTGTGAAAGCCAACGCTGCAGTCTTCGTGTTAGATATTGATACCTCTTACCCTCTTTCATGCTTTGTATCTGTCAGGGTAAGCAGAAAATTCGTCGCTGAAAAAGGCTTCATGTCCATGAACATGAGGTAGCAAAGGAACACTGTTATACCTGTTACGTTACATGGCATTCAAAAGGAACTAATAAATAGTTAGGAAACAAAAAAAAAACAAAACCTATGAGTCAGAGGTCACAAGTCACAATTCTCTGGAATGGTTTCTTCGTTTTCACTTTTCTATCTTTTACGCCTCTTCTCCCAAAGAGTCCTCAAATACAATATATTAAATATTTGTTTGTTTTGTTTTGCGAGGCTGTAATGTATGAAATTGCTGTAGCAGTCTATTATTCCTTGAACTACAGAAGTATCGTGATGACAAGGGATACAATTAATGACATACTGTGTAGGGCATGGACCACTTAGTCTCTGCGCAATGATGTTATAGACAAATTAAAACGACACATTTCGGCTTAGAATTTTTAGGAATATTCACGTCCGGGCTTGGAAGTAAGCTTCTAAGAATAAAGATATCTCAACAACAATATCCTGATCTGCAATTTTGGACACCAGGGTTCTCATACGTCCTTGTAAGCCCTAAGGCCCTTAATATTCTCCAAATTAATTTTAGGGCATGAAAAGACCTTAATTTTCAAATGTATCCAAACTTTCTTAAAAAGTCCTCAAAATACCAGATTGTCATTATAACTTTCTTAGTTGTGGAAAGTTTCGCCATTCATGTGAATTATGTAAATAGTAAATGTTTTATTGAAGACAGGATACTAGAATATTCGCAAATTAGTCCATAAAGAATACCAAACGGTCCGTTAAATGTCCTTTTTTTTTTTTTACCTAAAAAAAAGTCCTCAAAAGTCAATTTTAATATTTAAGGACCTGTTGGAGCCTTATTGTCTATTTGCCCCCTTTTTTTATTTGTAGTGTAATATTATCCACTATTCAGTACTAATATTTGGATAAAATTATAATCAGTGTATAGCCTAATCTCTCTGGATTCCTAGTGAGTTCCATGTGATTCTGATCGTCTCTGTCTTTCATCCCCCATGGCACCATCTGACCCCATTTCTTGATGACCTTGACCCCCCAGGTCACGTGTCTATGTTTCCAGGAAAAACCCGGACCAAGGACAAGTATCGTGTGGTGTACTCGGACCACCAAAGGCTGGAACTAGAGAAAGAGTTCCACTTCAGCAAGTACATCACCATCAGGAGGAAGGCAGAGATCGCTGTACAGCTGGGACTGTCAGAGCGTCAGGTAGGGTGGCTGAACTGCCAGCGAATGTCAGATTTTACACTTCATAACTCTGTCTAGTGTCAGCTCAAGTGGTCCAGATTGCAGACATGGCACCTGATGCCAAATCGTCGGGTATTTCCCATATGGTTGTATGTGCATTTTTGCCTTTCCGAGAAAATGATAATTGAAGTTTGGTCGGCAATAAGACTTAAAAAACGTTACGACACCAACACATATCTCGAAAGGGTTTTAACAGATTGGAATGACGTAATACAGTTAGGAGTAGTGAGAGAACCACTTTCAGGACAGGATGTGAACGTTTGTTTTGCCGTGAATTAGAAAGGTCAGCATGTTGGTTAAAATAGCTTCATGGAAAAAAAATATAGTTGTAACAGAAACATTGCTTCCACCCAAGGCTGGTCAGTAAATAACTGATTCCTTCTAACTACTCACTCACAGTGACCTAGATGTGTGTCAGTCATGTGAAACCATCTGTACCTTATTTCTACATTCCACCTTGTATTGTAGGCTTATCCCAACTGTATTATTGACTGACACCAGGGCGCCTGTGAATTAAAGATTTGAAAATAATTGTTTCGACCATTTGTATTTGTAGACTTCTTTAATCCCATTTGGGAAATTTGCCTTTGTGCCATTGCAGCCCAGTTGTAAGTTATAACTGGAGCAGGCACGTCGTCACCACAATGCGGCGCCGGTCGGCGTTTTTTTTTTTGGGGGGGGGGGGGGAGGGAGATGAGATGATTGTCAGGGATCAGTGGGGGGGGGAGGGGGGCACTTGTTTGCTTGGTCATGTGAAGTTCTGGTACTGTTTATTACTTATGAATGGTTTTGCTTGTAATATTAATTTATTGTTTGGTAACTTTTTTCTTTTTAATTTGTTGTTTATTGTTTCCATTGATGTTTTTGGGAAATCGTTTCTGGCTGCATTTTTCTTTCTTTCTTTCTATCTCTCTTTGTGACTCTTATTCATTTATTTATTTGTTTACGTATGTATTATTTTCATGTCATTGTGCAGGTAAAAATTTGGTTTCAAAACAGAAGAGCAAAGGAGAGGAAGCAAAACAAAAAACGGGAGGAACAGCAACATATTCACACTGGCGGCCTCAACAGCATGGGCAACCCACCAGACCAGCAACAGCAGCAACCACTACAACAGCAGTCAAACCACGAACCTCATCCTCACTTCATCCCCAAGCTGGAGATAGACGAAGAAAAAGTCAACATGCACGACATGCCCTGCCACAGCGGTAACATTAGCCAGGGGGCGGGGCTAACATCACCCCCGGGACCGCCCACACCAATAGCCATGCACCCGAATCTCCACTCCTCGCCAATCATGTCCGTAGCGCCGTCAATCATAGGTCGAAGCCACTCCCACTCAGCAATGGGGCGGTACCACGAGACCCTTCCCAGAACCACCATGTCTCCTGCCTCTTCCGCTGATGACGTAGCCTACAGGATGACGTCAGCTGCTGATTCGTCAGGCAATAGCATGAACTTATCGTCGTCATCAGATAGTGGAGTGGTCTCCTCGCATTGATAGTGGTCAAGCCTTTGAAAATTTCGAATAGTTTAAACCTTTCTCTATTGTTTGATGCAATGTAAGTACTGTCCACCGCAGTCCGTGTACTTGTTGGTGTAAAATGCTGATTCTGTCAAATGCAATGCCTTAAGTTTCAGTGAAGGTCTGTGTATGTTTGGGAGGGGAGGGCAAGAGCAAAGATATAAAGAGGTGCGTACCTGTACCTTCTTGGTTGACATACTGCAAGTTTATTGCGCGATGGGTGGGTGAGTGGGTGGGTAGATGGAAGGCTGGATGAACGAGTGGGGTGGACAGATGGATGGACGAGGTGAATGTGTTGGGTGGGTGGATTCCGGGTAGATGGATGGATGAATAGGTGGATAGATGGGTGGATGAATGGAAGATTGGACAGATGGATGGGTGGATAGGTGAGTGGATGGATCGGTGGGTGGACGGATGAATGGGTGGGTGGATGAATGTGTTGGAATGGATGAGTGGGTGGGTAGATTGATGGATGGATGTGTACTGGTGTACTACTAATCAATGAAGTAAACATTAATTTTTAATATATCAGGTACGCTCACCCAAACATCACACTATGAATGTGACTGTGCTTGTTTAGTTATTTTCTGTACGGGGTCGTAACTGCTGAGACGCAACCAATAGATGGATGTCTTTTGAAGGCATCTCCTGGTCTTTTGGCCCCCCGTGTTCTTTTCACGAAGTGTGTAACACCATTTGGACTGTGCGCAATGAAACTAAGCATGGAAGCCTTAGCGATCATAACATAAGGACAAAACATCGCTCCAGACCTTGTTTATGAGGACTGAAATAGTGAAAGCGCATTAGTGGTTATCCTTGATCAGAACTGAGATGTCTGAACTTTCCTTACTTCAGATTTCCCCACCTGCTTCCCTACAATTTTCCCCACTGGAAAGTTATTTTGCCCACAATCATGTTGCCTCCCACAGGCAAAATAACTTGATCATTTAACTTTAAGAAAAAATTTATTATTTTAGAACACATTGGTCAAGCATAAATAATATTCTTTAAGCTTCAGACATATTTGCAGTTGGATCAAAATATTGTTTCCAGTTGAAATGCTTGAAATATCCTCTTTTTTTTTACCGCAATATATATCTGGTCTGGATTTTTATGTGGCAAAATAACATTAAAAATGTATTTGCCCTGCTGTACTTTGGTTCGTGGGGTGACTACAGACTAGATCCACGGAGGGCATAAAGTTGTGAATGGTAGATATGACTTTCGGTATGAAACTGTCCACATTTGATGAGTATATCAATCAATAGGTGTTTCAGTGTTGCAAAGATTACAATCATGTAAGAAATGGACATTTTTAAGCTGCTCCTCTAACCAAACCAAATACAAACAGTGGACGCTGAAAGTAAACATGTTTTCTTTTCTTTTTTTCTCTCTCTATGTCAAAGCCTAACAGACATATGTTATTGTTTTCATTTGTTTCATGAAATTTTTTAAAATTTTTTTTTTTTTTAGCAGAGCAGGGCAAATACAGATATTATTATTTTTATTATTGTTGTTGTTATTATTACATTATCCTTTTCTACTATTATTACTTTTAATGAACAGCTTTGTTGTATAAAAAAAAAATAATAATAATCAGTGCTACAGCATCAGTAATTATTTTTTCATGACACTGGCAAAAAAAAACAAAAAAAAAAACACTTTCATGCCTTTTATTCGGAGAATATCTCGTTAAAAACCATAATCGATTACAACAATAACTTAAAAAGAAATCTTACCTTTTTGTTTCTCTTGAAAAGAATTAAAGCATTTTGGAATTCTTATAATATTTCCCCATACAATGTTATTATAACATAAGATGTCTTATACATAGTGAATGATAATGCAGTAATGTATGACTGAGAGACAGAGAGGCTTGTTCACTAATCATGGTTGTTGACATTACTGGATTTTTATGATTGAATAAAACAAGAACTGATTTTTTTTTAGTATGGACACGTTCATTTAATGTCTTGGTTGTAATGATGGCAATGCATTGTTATACAGTCTGGGTTTTCCAGAATTTGCTGAATAAAGATCCAGAATGTGAATTGTTGTATGGGATAATTATTTTAATGTTTCATCGTGATCTGAATATTTCTGTATTATGTTTTGAGTGAGTGGACTGGCAGTGTCAAGGATGTTTGTATGGCCGGCTGAATCTGTGTGTGTGTGTGTGTGTGTGCGTGAGTGTTTGTTTGTAGGGGTGGAAGACGGGGAGAGGAGAGCAATCAGAGGTCTTCATGGACGTGCATGTTTGTAATCAGGTAATTGCACGATTATTAATGCAAAAAAATCAATCAATCAATCAATTAAGAAAATTAAAGAACGTACATGGAGAAGTGGAATCCGAGCTATTATTACATATATGAAAAAGAATAACAAACGGCCACTACCACTGTCATCATCATCATCATTCCTATTAGCTGCTTTTCTAGCCGTTGCACGTATTGTACTTGGTCCGGGTAGTATTAAAATTGAATTCAACAACAACAACAATAACAACGCCATACCTACAGCAGTAATCTCACAAGAGACCAAAAAGAAAAAAAAAAAGGAAAGAACACCGTTTGCTGTATGTATGTAAATTTAATTCGCTTTCATGTAATTTCTTAAACAGATTCCAGAATCATACTGAATAGTAGAAATAGAGTTAAGTGTAAGTAGTATAGCTTACTGTATAAATACCGAGGTGACGTACACGAGTCTTAATGGTAATTACATCAAATTATATCATCAGATCCAATAACCTGACCAGGAGTTCCAGTTATTAATATTATTTATTCTTTTTCAAACCGAAGGAAACGAGACAGACGGAGTGGGTTACATAGGATATTTATTATCACCATCAACTTCTTTTTTAGTTCATGTCTCTTGATAGACCTATAGTATAAACACTCCCACATAAAACATGAATGCACCACATATGGACTGGAACTTGATAGGGGTACGGGGTGCCTGCCCACTTAAAGGTTAGAGGTCATACACTCATGCCATATATTATACCCCAATAATTATTACTCAGTTGAAAAATAAGAAAAACAAAAACAACAGAACAAACTAAAGAATTCTTTGTCTCAGCCCCTACATCTCCCGGTTCATTTACAGCCAACCCAAAACGGCCCTTCTAAGGACTGAAACAAAAACTCTTCACAGGGCCTAAAACGGCCTTTTTCAGGGCTAAAACAGTCCACTTGAAGCAGAAAAAGGAAAGAAGGAAAACAACTACAATTAAAGGAAATGAGAGCCACAAAACGAGGTGAAATAACCCACGGTCGATAGACTTGTAAAACAAATATCTCAAACAGATAGGTATCCAGATCCAGGGACACGCCGACTCTCCTTAAGTTTGGCCACACTCACTGGTAATAATATACATGTATTATAATTCAGAACTGCTTCATTCCCTGGTCCAACCAGATGTCTCCATGACACAACTTCAGTACAACAAGGCGGACACTTGGGCCTCCGCATCTGAGCTCTAGAGGAAAAACAGAAAATAAAATGAAAACTAAACCAACAAAATAAGGGACCAGGGAAAAATGCAGTAACTTTGTTCAGTATGAGATGAAGTTTTACAGTCTGAAGTGAATATCGCCACTTCTGTAATTAGCGCAGGTCATTTAGTGGTTTATGCCATAATGATTCTATTGGATTATTACATTTTCCTATAGGCGCATTTCTTCTTCTATAATACATGTATTATCTGATAGCCTTCTGACTCAGGCATGCAATGAACCTTCAGTTGTCTTTTGGCATCTACGTCTGACATTATGCTACATTGCATTATTGTAGAGCAGTGACGACATGCCAGTACTGTCTTTTCTAGTTTATTCAAAGACATGTGATGCAGATCACACAATACAAGTTGAACGGCAATGAAAGGGCAGTAACTACAATGATTTAATTGACATCTGAGTAAAATATCACATACATTATTTTGTTTCCATACTGAAAAAGGAAGGAAGGAGGGTGGTGGATTAGCGTGGGGTGGGAGCAAAGTTTAACTACCATGATTGTAGCCAGTTCAATACACAATGAATCGATGCTGTCTTTTCTGGTCTTGTCCGATTCCCTTACGTCTTTTTTAAACTATCTAGCCGACCCGCGCAAGGTAAATCTTGCAAATACTTTATACCAAGCCCATCTGCATTATCTACATTTAGGTCACATAACCAACGGCACCTGGATCTGATGCAAAGACTAATAAAAGTTACTGTTACATTCCAATTCTTAGCAGGATGCACACACATAAATATATAAATGCGGACTAGCAATGTGTAAACAGAGGCTCACAATGCAATATCCGAGGATACTTTTCAATTTTACCGGATAAGGGGACACGTCTCTCTTTTGTGGCTGAAATAATTTGTAAGTGAATAATATGAACGGTTGGGTTTGTACAGAACAGACATGTCCACTTCATTAACCGTCAGAAACTGAGGCAGGACACGAAGTTTAATCATTTTTGGTCACATGGTCACGATGCTGTACGTGCTTGTATGTTCACCCACTGGCTCTATTATAGTGAGATACTGAAACATCAAGACATCACTTATAATACTTTCTCTGAGACCAAAGGTTGTTATCCTTTGATAAATGTTTTTTGTTTTTTTTCCTGACAAAACAAGCTATTCTGTTCTATTGTGAAAATGCTGAGTTTGTTATACTAAGTCTTGCTCTTTCCTGGTAAGTGTTTACTAAAAAGTATCCTTAACATCAAATAAGATAACTTACTGGATGTCTCAGCATTATAATAATAATAGTAATAATAAAAATACAAAAAGTACCATTTATGTATCGTGCTTTTCCTGGCGGCCCAAGGAACTTTACAGTGAAAACAACAACAATAAAAAAAACAACAAATAAACAAAGCAAAAAATAAATAAATAAGGGGTGGACGATTTTGAAAATTTTGTCTTTGCACAGGAAGTCACAAGAGCTCGCTGGAACGAATGCAACACAGTCAAGATGACACATTTCCTGGGCCTTTGCCAGAGTTTCCATCTCCTGTAGTGTCCTGTTTGTACAGCGTCACCACGAGGAGATCGCTCGTCCCCCTCGCTCTAACGTAGTTTATGGTTTTACAACCCACTCGATGCTCTATGCAAACTCGGACCCCTCCTTCGATCCATGAAGATATTTGATCGATGTTTTACAGCCTGCTGGGCCTGGGGCCAGGGATATGTAGCTTTTGTTTTTATGATACCCCAAAGTTCGAAGATGCAGTGTGTACTTAGCGCCAGCAGTTTTACGATAGCTAGACTCTCTAGACCCTGTTCTAGATGAAGAGTCAACAGTCTCGGAGAGCCACAGACGCCCGTCCTTTCCCAGGCCTAGATGACACTCCCAGCTGAACCCAAAAAGTCACAGATAGCCAACAATTTGAGGGTCCAGGGGATATCTCTTCAGACACGTTTCTGCACGCAGATCTAGAAGTGGGGTGTCCAGACAACACAATTTTTACCTTCTCGACTTCCTGAGATGGCTGCAAAGTTAAGGTGCATGAATCTACGTCTAGGTTGGCAATCTCCTCGAGATATTGAACTACCCTCCCCCCCCCCTCCCCAAAACTGTCAGTTAAAACTTCCTCAAACTCGACTGCTCCGCACGCCATGCAGAATTTGACTTCCTTCCCTCCTTTAATTACACTACCGAAAACATACTTCGTTGCTAGCATCTTAAAAAAAAAAAAAGGTATATTGTTGATGTTGTTGTTGTGAGTGTTATTATAGCTTCGATGTTGAAAATGTAGGTCACGCTTAAATGTATCCTACTATGCCCCTGAGAATTCCCAAGCCGTTCTTTGCTTGGTTCACCTATATATGGCCTTTAGCGTCTTTACAGACGGTCTTAGCAGCTAGAATATTCACTTTCACTTTGACTGACAGCTTCTCTCGTGGCTTATTCTACCAATGTTTGACCCGAGAGTGCGATGGCAGTGATTGCAGGTCAGTCTTTTGGGTTCACTTTGGCGAGTGTTTTCATCTATAATCAGTAAAGAAATGCACTGCCAGCGGAGAATTGTCCTATTTGAAAGTTGTTAGTACTGCAGTACTGTTTAGCTGTCGTCAGCGACGACAGTGATGATTATGATCATGAACGAAACGATTATCGGTCTAGCTATCTCAATCAAAATGGTTATAAATGATATTTAAAGTAGTTTCACGACGAGGAAGAATACAGCTGTAACACTGAATTAATTTAACTTTCAAAATCTCAGGGTAAAAAATGCTTCCCGGTGTTTTAGGAATACAGTCTGTAAGTGAAGAACGAAAGAAATGACGAATGAGACAGGAAGAATACAGCTGTAACACTGAATTAATTTAACTTTCAAAATCTCAGGGTAAAAAATGCTTCCCGGTGTTTTAGGAATACAGTCTGTAAGTGAAGAACGAAAGAAATGACGAATGAGACAGAGAGGCTTGAACAAAGACAGAACCGAAAAGACTTGAGCATACACCATTTCACAACAGCAAAAGCCATACTGATGGCCTTGGAAATGCCATTTTGCTCCGTAAGTTCATTTGTTTGTGTTTTTTTCTTTTAAACTCCGCCCACCAAAAGTGCACATTTTTGTAACTTCCCCTATAAAGCTCTTAAGTCACCACACGGTTCACATTTTTTTTCCATGGTTAAACTTGACCTGCATGTTAGAATTTACAACACAATAAATGTGTGGCTGTCATAAAACTTGAACTTCCACCAGAAATTGTGCCGCACTGTAGCTTCTTTGACATGGAAGTTTGTCACAAATTCGGTTCATGAGGTCACGAAGTTGCAGTTTCGTTGAGTAAATTGCCTGGCATTTAAGTACCCGTGGGCAACTGACAGCTGCAGTATATTAATCTCATGATTTGAAATGTTGATTTAAAAAAAAAAAAGGAGGAGAGAGGGTCCTTCCTAGATCAAATTTCTCCTCAGTCAAACACTATTTCTGTTAAAATGAAGTATGATTATGCTTTTTTTTAATTAATAAAAACACAACACTGTACAACTGCCCATTTAGATCTCCTGAAATTTTGAAATATGACAGACAAATAGACAAATGAGCAAAATAAAATTTAATAAATGAAAAATAAATGGAAACATAAATCTAAGGAGTGTTTAGGTCTTTATTTTAGGAGGTTCGCTGACCTGGGCATTTACACCTCACTTTTTCTTGTTATGGTAGAGATTAGTTTTTTAGAATTTTGCCCGGGCAGCGGCCTTGTACGGTCTGCTTTTCACGATTTCTAACTGCCAAGGTATCTTTAACGTGGGCAACGCGCACACGCGCCCTCCGAATTTTTCGTCCTTTTCCGAGAAGACTAGGTGTTCCACCCTACCTACCATAGAATCAGGGACAGGAAAGTATGAGAAAAATCCCAAGCAAACCTAAGGAGTATTTCTTGAATTTCCTAAATACCGGAAAGTACATGTAAATAAACGACTGAATCCAACAAATCACAAATGATGTGCGGAAAAGTACACAAATAAATTTAATAACATCAACATAAATAAATAAATTAATGAACAAATAAATAAATAGGTAAATAAATTTAAATAAAAATTAATCAAGTACAAAAATGTGAATACTTTTTGAATGAACACATTCATTACATAGATTAAAATCCAGAAACATTAATGCAAATTAAATTGATCAGTAAATCTAAAACAAATACATAAATCCTCAACGTCGCCGCCATAATGTGCAGTCATAGTTATGATAGATGACAACAGCAATAACAAGAAAAATGAGAGAAAATGAATGAGGCAAAGGCAAATAATAAATAGTATTATTCGTCCATGAAAACACAACTCTGACGTCAAAAATATATTGCCCCTTCCCCTTCCCAATCCTCCACACACACACACACAGCGCATCTAGATAGAAGGTGACTCATTCAAAACTTCTGAAACATGAAAAAATGACGTAAAATACAAATACAACAAGATAAATATTTTTGATGAAATTTTGTTTGTTGGAAAACTAGAAAGTCGTTTTTTCCCTCTTTCTCTCTCTATCTTTGTTGTTGTTTTTTTTTCTATCACCACCATATCTGTGGTTTTTGTACGCAACTTGCATTAGCGGTTTTTAATCAACTCCGCAATCTTGGATTCCAAACGTCAAATCCTCTTGAAGTATTTGTAGAGCTCCTTCCTCCGAGATTTCTCCACTTTCCCTGAGATCGGAAGGAGGGCAAAATATACAACCTTGGTCGAGTTTCCAACTCTCAAAGTAAATGAAGAAAATTTACAACTTCATTAAGAAGCCAAGGCTGTCTTTGTCTTCTCAAATAAAAGTAACGGAAATCCGAACTGCTCTATGTTAATTAAAGTTTGCTTTTTGTCAATGTCTAGCAGATTAGCACAGCCTGCATGAGACTTCCACTCCAGCAAACGCTCAAACTTTTACATAGAAAATTGCTGCGCGAATCATTTAGATTTTATTTCTTGTTAACTGTGGCTCCTATACTGGTAACATCATTTTGAAATGTTATGCATGTTGTTGGACATCTGAGGGCAGAAAGCTAGCCAAAAGACAGGTAACGAAAAAACTGTGAGAGACACAAAATGGCAGTTATTGTGCCGGCGCGCTGTTAAGCCCAAACTCAAACTCATGTTTGCCGGAGAAAACTACAATCAGTTGATCATTCTTGTGATTTTTTATTTTGGCAATTTAAGACAATACTCGTAAGTTTCTGTAATGACATTACTCATTGCGACGTCATTCTTGTCATCCAGAACCTAAGAAATGAATGTACCATGTCATGCTGCGTCCACAATCTGCAAAGCTTTAACCCTCTACTGCCTAGCGTACCATATTCGGAACAATTCATCTGGCGTTCGGTGCTCTACATTTTGGACAATTGATATCTCCTTTATGAATTAGTCATTTTTACGTGATAACATGGTCTCTTTTTTTCATTCTTTCTTTAATTTTTTCTTTCTTTCTTTCACGTTATATTCATTTTGATTAAATTACGTAGGTTTCTAACTTGTTAGGTCTGGGTATTAGAGGGTTAAGTAAAACACAGTAACTTGATTGCCCTGATTCTGTATGCGCATAACAACAACACAATGTGCCTGGACTGAGTAGACTTGTCAGTTTCACTTGATATCTTTTAAAATTTTAATCACCATACAAGAATGGAGCTCGGTGGTGAACATGCAAGCTAAAACTCCGTGACTTCCTGGCTAAAAAATATAAAGCATTCTGTACTGCTTTAAGTTTTGACCACAAAATTTTGGACACATTCAATTTGGGCAGAATTTGGTCTTTGATATCATTTATTTAAAAATGTTTTTTTTTTTTTTTTGGCCCATAAAAAAGACGCAAATCTGAAGAGCAGAATCGAACAGTATGATCAGAAATTTGGTTCTTTGCCTCCCTTTACAAACTTCTGAAAATCAGTATCACATCTCTGTTTTTCCAAGTCAACGGGGCCAGCTAGTTTATTTTAAGCTTTGTTTACTTCTTTGTACACAATGATAATTATATAGTTTAATGAGATTACGTAAATATCCTGCGTTTTACAGGAGGAATGAATGGCTGTCCCTTTATCTGTCAAAGTAGGGTAAAATTAATGTGCGCCTAACAGTAAACAATTAGCCTATGTGGGCACTAGATTTCAGTGCAAGGTAATTTTAAAAAAACAAAAACCTACAGTAGTTAATTTGCTCCTGGCCTTGGACCAAGCTGGGAGCTCACTTCTCATATCACAGTTCATCAGTAATAGTTGTAGATATATCCTCGACCAAATTGCACCAGTTGTCACCTGGTCAAAACATATAGAAACTTCACGCCGCGCGACACTTCTCTAAGTCAGGTCATTTTGTATATTTATTTAAGCCAGCAGTTATGATCTTGGCTGTGTTTGCAATACTACAACACTACTTATTAATTTGTTCAGCCAGTGACACAACACGTTTTTAGACGAATAAGAGATTTTATTTTGTGGAGTTTCCGTGCCTTCGTACAAAATTAATGTTGCAGTGTGAGAATAGTGAAACATTTATGTGAATTTGTTATCTAGCCATTATACTTAATATTTACTGAGTATGCACTCTATTTACACGTGCAGTTTAGTAGATAATCAAACATGTAAGGACAGTGAAAAAATTGTTTCAGGACAAGAAAATAATAATAATTTTTAAAATATTCAGAATATATCGGTTGACAAATTCTCGGCATTTTAACAAGACTTTTGCTATGGACGCTCTCAAAACTGCCACCTTCAATCTGTTTACCATCCTTTCTCCGGAGAGAGAGAGAGAAAGAGAGAGAGAGAGAAAGAGAGAGAGAGAGAGAGAGAGAGAGAGAGAGAGAGAGAGAAAGAGAGAGACAGAGAGAGAGAGAGAGAGAAAAAGAGAGAGAGAGAGAGAAAGAGAGAGAGAGAGAGAGAAAGAGAGAGACAGAGAGAGAGAGAGAGAGAGAAAGAGAGAGACAGAGAGAGAGAGAGAGAGAGAGAGAGAGAGACAGAGAGAGAGAGAGAGAAAGAGAGAGACAGAGAGAGAGAGAGAAAGAGAGAGACAGAGAGAGAGAGAGAGAGAAGGAGAGAGAGAGAGAGAAAGAGAGAGAGGAAAAAAAACGGTATTAATTATGACATTTTTATACTTCTGTCAGTCCGGCCCTTAGTTACATTGGCCGCCAGTATTTTGTTTCCTGGAAGTTTATCAGTTTATGCAATGCGGCACATAGCTATCCCTCGCAAGTGTATAAAACATAACAAAACAAAAAAAAAACTATTTCGGCGTCATAACTATTGTAGATTTAATGCCAAGATTCAACCTTCTGTAATTAATACCGAAAATTTTTATTTTTTTTAAATTCTGTAATTAATACCGAAAAAAAAAAAAATGAAAGGTTACGGAGATAGATCTCAGAAAAACAAATTTATAGTACATGTATATTATACAGCCATCGTCTACTGAGGACTATAATCGATTTATTCTGTACCATTTTCAACCAACAGCATCATCAACACGAATAATAACTGCAGCAACAGCAAACACAACAAGAACAATAACGATAATAGGATTAACAAATAATGATGAAATGATATGCCTCGTGTGTAAGAAGTAGTAAGCTTTCTTGCCATTCTAAATGATTAAATTATAACATAATTTTAAAATCATAGGCCTACATATTTTGAAGATCCAAAGACCACTGAAACTAAATCAGTAAGTTCTATTGACAAACCGTTTGGTTCACAAGTAGAAAGTTTTTTTTGTTTTTTTTTTCGCACACACATTTTTCCTTCCAAAAGTGTTATCTTCTCAGCGATGACATTCGGTAATCTTATCATCAGTTCCACATTAAACAATACTTCTATGAATTTTCAACATCGTTGTATAATGTGATTATGTTTTATTAAGAGAACTTTTACAATTTTGATATACATAATCATCATGTAATATTTACAGCTTGAGTTTTACTTTTGAATTCCATTTCTGTTGAAAACATGGATCTAATCACCAAAATTCAAAGCATCGCTGCACTGAACACCAGTGGTTATGTCAGGTGTTTAGACCTTTGCCTGGTGCATAGTTCTTCAATAACTAGACCTTCATGATGACACAATGACTTATTTCTAAACCTCATACTACTCATTGGTTCGATGAGTCAGGAAATCACCCCAAGTCCTCTACAACTGCCTTGCTTTTTATTCTCAACAGAAGAACTGTCACAGTCTCTGAAAAGTGTGATTTGCAGAAATTATCATCTCAAACGTTCACCATAACAACAACATCGGTGATGAAAACAACAATTCTTGTTTTAGGGTGTGTGGGGTTAAGTCGCAGGTGGAAACATTTCTGTACTGTATTTAATATCTGCGCCCCATGATTCGAGGGTAATTTTAAAATTGTTTTATAATTTACGAAAACTAATTAATTTTATTCTATAGTCTAAAAAAATTGTTAAAAGTTTGTCAATAGTTTCCTTGACTTTAGTAACCGACGTACAAATGAAGGTGAATAGAGATAATGAAATGAATAAATTATTAGTATGATTGACAGATTGCAGGCAAGAACAAAATAATGAATGAGCGAATAAAATAATGAAGATATTAAAAGAAGCAAATAAATGCATAAATAATAAATAAATAAATAAATAATACACGACATATAAGATTTTAAAAATGGACAGAAATTTTTAAAAAGGAAGCTCTTTTAGGAAAAATATTTTAGTATTGCTATCTTTGAAATTGTCATGTTGTATTTCGGATAATATTCACTTAATAATCAGGTGAAATAGAATCTATTTGAGTCAATTCAGTTCATAATTTCGTGGCCTCTGACAATACCAAGCGACTGAAAATAAAATATTAATCATTTTGATTAATATGTGATAGTTGTACCAAATTCTTGCTTAGCCGATAAGTACATTCACTGCAGGTTCAGAAATGTAAACGATTCCTGCCCCAATTTAATGGAAATATCAAAACTTATAAGCGGCGGAAAGGGCATGGGAAATAGAGGGGGGGGGGGGGAGGGGGCACGGAGAAGTTTCTAATACAAAATTGTATTGTGCTGAAGTTTACGTGTTTTCAGTAGTCCGTGACTAATTAACAATGTATCTGTAATTTGACCAGTAATCGATCCAGCCTAGTTTAATGATGATGGTGTTGAAAACCAGGAAACAAATTATGTTTACTTTTGATAGAGTAATGGTGACATGTCTATTAGCAGTGCACAGAATCCATTTGTACAAAATACTTACAGCATTTTGTCACAAGTTTACTGTGGGAGTGTGAGCTGCTACTTCCTACTTAATGAAAAGTCAAGAAATATTGATCAATGACCCGTGTATCGTGTCTATAACAATTATTACTGTTTGCTTCCTTACATTTCCTTGTAGCCTACATGTTTAGTTTGTTTTAGGAAAAGAAAAGGGGAGAAGAAATACGGGAAATTAGAAGCTCTTTTCTATTTGAACTAGGGAACATGTGTTATAATTTTTGTAAGTATTATTCTCGTGTCAGAATCTGGTGTCCGGTCTTTGCTACAGTCATTTCCCGAAGAATATTTTACTGATTTCCTTATTTAATGTTAATCGTACTGTAATCCGACTGATAAATTTGTGATTAAAGTGTGTAGGCCTACAGTCTAATTTGTCCTCCCACCCCCCGAAAAATGCTGATACAATAGAACTGCACAGTTAAATCAGGTTTTTCTGGTAACCCTTCCAAAATAAGATACCTTTGGTGAACAACTAGTTGGAAGTGGAGCTGTTGTTAAGACTTTGGGAGAGGTGGAGAGAGAGAGAGAGAGAGAGAGAGAGAGAGAGAGAGAGAGAGAGAGAGAGAGAGAGAGAGAGAGAGAGAGAGAGAGAGAGAGATAGAGATAGACAGACAGACAGACAGACAGACAGACAGACAGACAGGTTAACAGAAAAGACAACTTTTCTGTGCCTTGTCCAGTAACCTGTGGTCGCCACAGCCGTTTGACCAATGTATGGTCATGGCAAGTTTTAGATCTCTACAAAACCAACTGAACTATTTGTAAAATTGTATCAATCTTTATTCTACTCCACGTAAGATTAAATTATATTCCACTATTTCCACTTTGGGTGTGAACGTGCTGTGATCGAATTTAGAACCCGGAGAGAAAACAACAATACCAGTAATACATTTATATGACTATGAAAAGCAGTTTGCAGATTTTAAACTTTTCATGTAGTAACTTTTGAACAGACTGACATTGGTCGTGAAGCAGCCATTGCCCCGACCATATACTGTCAGGCAGATTACTTTGAACTTGAAGTTTTGTCTTCTCCATAGAATACGCTGGTGAAAGTATGGACATAATGTCACAGTGGGAGGCAGAAATGGTGCAATAATAATAATAATAATAAGAATAATAATAATAATAATAATAATAATAATAATAATAAAAATAATAATAATAATAAATAATAATAAATAAATAATAATAATAATTAAATTTTTTTAAAAATGTATTTTATTTTTTCGCAGTGGAACATTATGTACAACACTCAATGTCTTTGACATTTTACATAAAGTAAATCATAGGACTTCTTCTGTGGTATATCCGTAATCAATAATCCAATGGATGTGTTCGGCTGGAGATCATAGGCAGACGAAATAATTATACACATCTCGACAACCGCTCTACACTGGTCATGCACTTAACAACTCTGTCCTCTGAATCAAATAGCATCTGTCAATGAACTCCCCATATGTCCAAACATTCTTGCCTAGATTTCACTTGGACGGAACCTAATATACTAACGATTGGTATTTCTAGAACACTCACATGCATGCTGAAATAATATTTAAAAAAAAAACAACAGAAAATCAATGGGGCCTCAGCAAGGCTGGATGCGAAGTCAAAATATGGCAAAAAAGAAACAGTTTATATAGCAAAGTCTCGCTTTAGAAATAATGAGGAAACGATACAATAAAACGCAGCCAAACTACATTGACGGATGGGCCGCGTTCTCAGAATTCAAGTCTGGAAATCAAAGGCGTCAAGTATCCGCATTTGTGAAACATTCTGAGATTTCCGTATTTGTTTATTTTTCTATTATTTTTCCCGACGGAGGTCCGTTGACTGGAAGCTGAATTTGCCATTCTTTTTTCTTTGCGTTTCATTGCATTCTTTGTGTACATTTATTTTTCTAGGCGAGGCCTTGCAATACACAACTTTTTTTCTTTTTGCCACATTTCACATGCACGCTGATACATATTTCCCCAATCCGGCTGTTCACTTGGGAAAACGATGACGTCTCAGCACCACTGGCTCCAAAAACGATAGGACATGACAGCACTGATCAAATCAGAAGCAAGTGAAACTGTCTTTTTTTATCCACAAACATACATTGATATGTTTCGATTTGGTCTGAGGTTCTCTATAGCATCCCCGGATTTCTTGGAAACCCATAGAAGACCAAGGTGTAAAAATGCAGAAATAAATTACGTTATTAGCCACTTCCAATGTGTAGTCAAACTGTTGGTCTGAAATTTTCATGGGCCGTCGACACACAAGATTTGAACGAGAATTCATAATTTACATTTAGCGAGACGTCAAAAGATTTTGTATGAAATTCTGATCTACCGCTACAGGCGCCATTGATGAGAATTCCTAAATTTAGAGACTTGCACTGATATCACTATTACTTCTCAGGAAAGTCACATTCTGAGCACGCGGCCAAGGATGATGAGGTGATGCAGAGATTCCATCACAGCACACACAACATATCTGACACATTCGCGATCAATCCCTGGTCTTTTAATACTCAAATTCATTTAGAATGCAAAGTAAGAATGATGGTTATAGAAAAGGGGTAGGGAGGGTGACTTGTAAATCAGAGGGTCTAAATTGAGCCTGATATTCTGGCTTTACGGGCCTAGCTTATGCCTTTATTGAGGGGTGTATAGCTGGTAATAGCAGGCGCTCACCATTGTTTGCCCAACTGTCTCATCATAGGAAAAGATGGCGGGGGAACCATTATTACAATATAATCGAGATCGTCTAATAGAGAATATGCGATGGAAAGAGCGTCGTCCCCTCAAACCAACATGTCGATTATCCACCAAAGTTTGTTCTTCTGCCTTCCTGTGTGAGGATGAAAAATATCACCTAACCCTTTCAGTCTCCATGGTAAGGACAACACTCCCGATATCTGCATCATTCATGTCCTCATACAAACCACACCACCACCACCACCACCACCATCAACAATAAGTAACACGTCATTTCTCTTTGCCCCCCCCCCCCTTGCACCTAAGCCACACTATGAAAGTATAATTCTTTCTTCCTTTGTCCTATTTTTCTTTTCTTCTCACTTTCATTCATTCTGCTTTTCTTTCTTTCTCCTAATCCATTCAGTAGTAAACAAAAATTACAAAGTGAAATATCTCAGCACTTTTTGAAGGACTCTCAAGTACAATTATGTAGACACTGACCAGAGTAAACTATACGAACTTTTGTTTGTTTATTGTTTGTATGTTTGGGCCAGTGCAGTCATTGTGGTCGTGTGCATCACACATCAATATTGTACGCTAAAACGCTGGGCTCTTTATCGTCTCAGATCGAATTCGCCCTAATCTCTCTGAGTAAACGGCTACCATTTTGCAGACTTCAGTCTCAGTCAAGTTGATTTGAGGTCTAAATCCTTTAGACTACAGACACAAAAGAAATTTAATGGCTGTTCACAGCAAGAACAAAGTGTGGCCCTGTGAAGTTTCTCAGTGTCCTACTTATTAACCCATTCCAAGTGACGTTCTTCATTGTGATTTGCTTATGTGTCAGCTGTTCAACTTATCAAGTCGCTGATATCCAGACATACATAAACTTATAACAACAACAACAAACATTGAAACTTTCAAAACGTTTGTAGGATGGTTAAATCAATAAATGAATAAATAAATATTACGAAGCATAATTTACCGATGAAATAAAATGTGTTCCAAAAATAGAAGATCACCATGTAACATGTTTTATATATAATGAAGCATTGAGAAATGAGTAAGCTAATGAAACTGTATCAAGATTTTCTTTCTTTATGCCTGAACTTTGTCAAGATACCTCAGTTTTCATGTTTACTTTAAATGTCATTTCTTTTAAACCGCATTGTTGTTGAGAGGGAGATGAGGTTTACAAGCCGTATAACGAAGCTGGGCTTGGAAGCAAAGGTACAATAATGGATATTGGCCTTTAATATACTGCCGCCATTTGCGATTGAAGATTGGAAAGGTTTATTGGCCACTAACAAATCCTGATCGTAATAA
Source organism: Onchidella celtica (assembly GCA_963931925.1). Lineage (NCBI taxonomy): Eukaryota > Metazoa > Mollusca > Gastropoda > Systellommatophora > Onchidiidae > Onchidella > Onchidella celtica. The sequence continues at coordinate 7,641,495 of OZ007573.1, read as the reverse complement.
CTTGTTTTGTGGTCGTCTTAGCTTTGTGGCCTTTTATTCTTTCTACAGCCCAAACGGCTGTTGCTGCTCACGGTCAAAGTGGAATAAATCCAGTTGGTTTGTTCAGAGCTTCTGTCTTCCCTTCTCGTTCTTTCTGTTCTCTGAGTGCTTCTGCATGCGTCCGCATGTTTGCGTTTTCCCAAAACAGTGATGAATATAGGGAGTGACAAGAACTCCAGCTTTTCCCTAGGGGATTAAAATGACGCAGTTTCTTTACCACCCTCACCCCTCCCCCCCCCCCCCCCCACACACACGGTCCAGTCACCTGGCTTTTCTCATTCCCTATACTACCACCCCTCCCCATCCACCCACTCGCCAAATCATTTTCTATGTTTTACCTTCTTCCTTTTCCACAATTCATTTTTCACCCATTTTTTTTTCTCATAAACAATATGTTGTAAACAATACTTTAGTTTCTATTAAAAAAAAAAAAAAAAAGTAATCGCATCGTGTTTTTATAATAAAAAAGACATCACCATTATGTTTGAAATGGAGAACACAATCATAATATCTCCTGTTTTTAATTTTGGGATGTACACCGTGATTCATAATTAGTGTCAAATATACTGAGTCACCGCATGTACGCACTCAGCACTCGACCAAATCATGTGACCCACCTGGGCCAATCAGCAATCATGTCGGATTTGCTTAGATCGCACCATTTTAAAACCAAATAGACATTTTATCTACGAAGAGCATTTTAAGCATAAATAAAAAAAGGTACCGGGGAATCGTAATCGACCCAAATCCCAGTTTCTGCTGAAATCGCCCTCGGCCAATACAGGAGTTGATTTTTATACTCAGCCCCTGTGACTTAGATACCGTTTTGAGACACAGTGTCACAAGTGAAATGTTCAGTTTCACACACATGCACACACACACGTCATAATTATATGTCCATACAAACGACCACTCCTCTAATACAAAACTCAGTGAGCACCACAAATTATGGCCTGATGGACAAGTCGAATTTAGCCCCGAATTGTGTTTCTTTCACTCATCAAAACGTTAGGTCATATTTCACCAAAAGTGGCCGTCATACAGGTCACGTGGCAGGCTTTTGTGTGTGTGTGTGTGTGTGTGTGTGTGCACGCGCGCATGTGTGTGTGACTGCATGTGTGTGTTTGCGCGAGTATCGAAAAGGAAGCCATATCTAATTTGGATTCCCCATTACAACTTTGATAATTATTAACTTGACAATTTTGTTGAAAACATTTAATTCTAATAACACTGGCTGCGTTGAGTTGTCGAGATGGTTACGAAGCAAAATTGGGCATAAAACCAACCATAAAGCATTTCTTCTCCATGAATATGTTTCAGTTGCTTGCTACGTTGACTCGGAGACTACACAGACGTGATATTTTACAGTTGATTTTCGACCATCAGTGTGTAAAGAGATGTGAAGAACCAGGAAAGGCAAAGAATGGAAATGTCCGATCATACTGTTCTATTCCACTCGACGAAAATGGGTCTATTCTTTCTGCCTCTCAGTGAAATTGAAAAGAAAAACTTCAATAATTGATATGAAAAGACTGAAATTCTTCCATATAATTCATTGTCGAAAACTGAGGCAATACCTACAGTTTCATATATTTTTTGGTGACATAGTCACGCAGGTTTGGGGTACTTACATGTTCACCCTCTGGCTTCATCATACCGTGATTGCAAACAGAATTATAACGTGTGATATGATTTTAGTAAGGTTAGGAATTGTGTCTTGCTGAGGACTTCAATGGTCAAGAGGTGAATAATTCTGCTCTAGTTCCAGCACATGGAAGCCCAAAGGTCTTTGAAAAAAAACAAAAAAAACCCACTGTGCGCCAGTGTCGGCTTCAAGTGTACCCTTGACAAAACTGGTAGTCAGTCTTCACCAAGTGCTGAGAATCTGAGTATTTTGTGGATGGGGGGGGGGGGGGAGAGCAGGAATTGTACGGCTGGAAAATGGATGCTTTAGTTGTGGATTTAAGTGGATTCTTTGCCGCCAGAGGTAAATTAATTTATGTATTTATTCACTTGCTTCATTATTATACCCACTTAGGCTAAGGTTGATACATAAAGTCAAGGTCTTATCTGATTTCACGTTTGCAATGTAAAATACGTCCTGTAAATATTGTCCTGCATTTGTAATACTTGCACTTAATCTGGAAAAATCGACTGGTCTGACTTGCAGCCATAACATTCATTTCTGTTTTTTATACACGTACTCAAAGGCAAGGAAATGATTTCCATAGGTTTGCAAGATTTCCGACTCTACAGCACTATCGAATTCTCCATTTATAGAAACAAAAAATAAGAAAATGAATTCGGAAGGATGATAGAATAAACAAAAGCAAAACGTTCCAGGAAATGTTTACAACTGACATTATTTAACAACAACAACAAAAAATTATTAGTGCATTCCGATCTGGATCTCAAAACACTTATTGAAGCCACCCCCTCCCCCCTTACTGTATCACTATTGCATTCGAGAAAGACTGCAGTACTGAACAACCACTGACAGAGTCACACATCAACATCCAGAGGCGTGGTCTCAATGCGGAACCGAGCATTAATTTATCAAGAGAGTCATTGCGATAACTATAAGTCGTCGTCGTTGTTGTTTATTTTATCTTGTTGTATTTATACTATTTTTTTGTTCTTCATCTATTTTAGGCATGTTCTTCTTTGTCTTCATCGTCATCGATCACATCATCATCTCCATGTTGTGCCACCTTCCCCAAGTCACGTCCCAATAAACACTCAGCGTTCCATACACCCAATGTCTTATATCCCCGAAGTTACCGCCAATCACCTACAATATCCTAGAGTGGCCTGAACTCCTAACGTGCCAAGCGGGCAACAGTGACCTACATCACAGTGGCCTGTGTTTTGTTTTAACATGCATTGCTTAAACATCTGAACCACACTCAGGAGACCCGGAGATTTGAGTAGGTGTTAATTTATGAGATCATACACTAACTGTGACAGGTACAATTGCCATTCATAATCTGCCGCGGCTAGCCGAGTAGCCATCATGTTGTGAGTGGTATATGGCACTGCCTTGCCCTCCCTGCTAACACGTCCACGAGAGGTAGCAATAAAACAGGTGCTCTCCTTCACTGAAGAGTTCCCAAGAGTTGGGGGTTTACAGCCCAGGCGTGACATGGCAATCCGTGTCAGGCAAAGTCAAAACTTGAACGAACGATGAAAATAACAGCCCTCAGTTCTGATCTTGTGACGTATTTTCACTTGTCAATTTGCCACTTTATTTATCCTTTTTAGTTCTTAATTTCGTTTGTTGCACATGCAAAGACTCGTCTGTCTGTGTGTCTGCCTGTCTGTCTACTGACATCTTGCAACGCAATCTTCTAGTAACCAGTTTTCCATATTTGGAAAATGTCACAAAGTACCTAATGCCTTATCCTTGGAAAACTTTCAATTATGATCAACAAATCTTTTTCATAATAAATATTTCCATTTTTTTTTGCATTTATTTCACTATTTCAAATCAGTTTTTGTTGTTGTTGTTGTTTGCATATTTCAGAAGTTTTGGATGTGGCAATCTGCGTCTGGGCACGAGACGGTTAAACTGAAGTTACACCAGGGAGTGTTTGGTGTTGTCTTGAACAAAGTTTCTGTCAGACTTCACAGGTTTGTTGGGAGGTTTCCATCGTACGTGCTCAAACAGTAATTCAGTAGCCTACAGTACAGTTCAGAGACCTCCCTATCTCCCAATATATGACAATTTTTTTCTGTTAACTGTTAGTCTTTTTGGGAGAAAATAAAACTTAGTTCCTACCTCAAGGCGATTTTACCATTGCGATAAAATTTATACGAAACGATTCAATTCCATTTGTGACATTTACAAGCTGTGAAAACGAAACATGAATAAAGTACCCAAATGGACCGTGATAGGCGCCAAGTGGAAGTGATCGTACCGACGCGCCGTAAAACCCAAACACAAACTCTCGCAGAACACTCCCCCCCCCCGCCCCCCCACCTCTCTCCCAAGAATGACTTGCAAGAGGCTGTTGATTTAAATGAAGTTGCTCAGAATGTTACAAATAAACATGTTATTGGCAGTTTACACGTACAGCCCTACAGGTGAAGAGTCATCGAGGGTAACTGACACTAGAGTATAGTACATAATAATACTGAGCATATTCTTGTCTTGTACAACTGGCTGTTCTTGTAAGACATGAGTACAAGTATACTCGCAGACTATTGAAGGACAGAACCGACGAAGGAGTGAGTAGCATTCCATGACAGTGCTGTGCTGCCCAAATCGCCATGAATACATAATGTTTCAGTAAGTGAATGTTGAACCTCCAAATGCCCATATAAAACTTCATGTAATGTACATAATTATTTAAAACCCTGGAGAGAAATCTGATATTATTTACATTAAAGATGTAAGTTCCCGCAGGAGAAACGATCCAAAATCACTGTACAACTGAGACATACCTTGAGAATCGCAATGATCAGTATGGTTACCAGGGAGGGAAAAAAAAGAAAATTCAACACCCAGATCTTCGGCCCAAAACTGCCCATGGGTTGAGGCTTGGCGTTTTACAGTAGTTTGAAGTCCTCCTGACTCTAGAAAAACTGCAACTGTCAGGCTAACATCAAGGATGGCTTTTCGTTACTGCCCGAAACTTCGACAGCGCAGTGTCTTGTTCACTGAATGTTTGGATCTGGTTAGAAATTAATTTTCATCCTGTTCTTCCCAGAATGCAGGTCACAGGTCCTGTGCTCTTACACTGGCGATGCTGTCAATGTCTCTTCTAGTAGGAGTCTCTCTTTGACCTGTCGTTCTGTTCTATTCTGTCTATCGTCTTGCTTTTGGTGTCTCAAGGTTTCTCCACCCGTGAATTAACAGCTGAAATGTTGGCAGTCCTGAATCAAGGTTTCTCCACCAGTGACGTAACAGCGGAAATGTTGCAAGTCCTGAATCAAGGTTTCTCCACAGGTGACGTTAACAGCTGAAATGTTGCAAGTCCTGAATCAAGGTTTCTCCACCCGTGACGTAACAGCTGAAATGTTGAAAGTCCTGAATCAAGGTTTCTCCACCCGTGACGTAACAGCTGAAATGTTGGAAGTCCTGAATCAAGGTTTCTCCACCCGTGACGTAACAGCTGAAATGTTGGAAGTCCTGAATCAAGGTTTCTCCACCCGTGACGTAACAGCTGAAATGTTGGAAGTCCTGAATCAAGGTTTCTCCACCCGTGACGTAACAGCTGAAATGTTGAAAGTCCTGAATCAAGGTTTCTCCACCCGTGACGTAACAGCTGAAATGTTGGAAGTCCTGAATCAAGGTTTCTCCACCCATGACGTAACAGCTGAAATGTTGGAAGTCCTGAATCAAGGTTTCTCCACCCGTGACGTAACAGCTGAAATGTTGAAAGTCCTGAATCAAGGTTTCTCCACCCGTGACGTAACAGCTGAAATGTTGGAAGTCCTGAATCAAGGTTTCTCCACCCGTGACGTAACAGCTGAAATGTTGAAAGTCCTGCATCAAGGTTTCTCCACCCATGACGTAACAGCTGAAATGTTGGAAGTCCTGAATCAATGTTTCTCCACCCATGACGTAACAGCTGAAATGTTGGAAGTCCTGAATCAAGGTTTCTCCACCCGTGACGTAACAGCTGAAATGTTGAAAGTCCTGAATCAAGGTTTCTCCACCCGTGACGTAACAGCTGAAATGTTGGAAGTCCTGAATCAAGGTTTCTCCACCCGTGACGTAACAGCTGAAATGTTGAAAGTCCTGCATCAAGGTTTCTCCACCCATGACGTAACAGCTGAAATGTTGGAAGTCCTGAATCAATGTTTCTCCACCCATGACGTAACAGCTGAAATGTTGGAAGTCCTGAATCAAGGTTTCTCCACCCGTGACGTAACAGCTGGAATGTTGAAAGTCCTGAATCAAGGTTTCTCCACCCGTGACGTAACAGCTGAAATGTTGGAAGTCCTGAATCAAGGTTTCTCCACCCGTGACGTAACAGCTGAAATGTTGAAAGTCCTGAATCAAGGTTTCTCCACCCGTGACGTAACAGCTGAAATGTTGGAAGTCCTGAATCAAGGTTTCTCCACCCGTGACGTAACAGCTGAAATGTTGGAAGTCCTGAATCAAGGTTTCTCCACCCGTGACGTAACAGCTGAAATGTTGGAAGTCCTGAATCAAGGTTTCTCCACCCGTGACGTAACAGCTGAAATGTTGGAAGTCTTGAATCAAGGTTTCTCCACCCGTGACGTAACAGCTGAAATGTTGTAAGTCCTGAACCAAGGTTTCTCCACCCGTGACGTAACAGCTGAAATGTTGGAAGTCCTGAATCAAGGTTTCTCCACCCGTGACGTAACAGCTGAAATGTTGGAAGTCCTGAATCAAGGTTTCTCCACCCGGAGAAGCAATGGAACCACCCAGTGAGAAAGTAAGGCGACGGGAGGAAGAGGGGGTAGGCGGTTGGGAGCACAACCGAAAGAGAAACGAAACTTAAGTTCTCCTCACTCACGTGTGCTTAGCAGGCAACGACCAGGACCGAGTAAGGACTACACTTTTAGAAAACTCCTATGTTTGTTCTGTCTCTGAATTGCAGAGGCCTAAATAAAAAAAGTAAACGTTCCAATATTTTTAAAAAATGCAGAAAGTATGATATCTCATGCTTACAGGAAACGCATGTCACAAGTGAACAGGGGGAGGAGTGGAAGAAGGAGTGGGGGGGGGGGGGGAGAGAGATCTTTTATTCTGTGGGTACAAATAGAAGTAAAGGGCAAATTATTCTCATCAATAGAAACCTAAGTTATGAGGGAATTAGATTGTTGTACTCATCAGATCGGGTGTTAGGCATTTATATTAAAATTCAGGACTCAGAATGTTGCATTTTCAACATATATGGTCCAATAATTAAAGCAGAGAAAATACCTTTCTTAAACCAGTTGACCCAAATAATCTCGACTTATGACAATAATATAGTATGTGGGGACTTTAATGTCGTCCTTGATAATGACCTAGATATAGTAGCAGGAGAGCCGCATGATGTAAGGGAAACCAGCGAGCTGCAAAAAATGTTGGACAGGTTGGACTTAATTGATGCGTGGCGTTTGTCTCACCGGACTGAGAAAGACTACACTTGGGCTAGAAGCACACCGTTTATAGCCAGAAGGCTAGATTACATTTTCTGTGATAACCTATTGGCCAATATTGAAAATGCCTACCATGAAATTGTGATCTTCAGCGACCACAAAGGGGTAGTAGTCAAAATATGTGATATTGCATTTAAAACAGGACCGTCGATCTGGAAACTTAATAACTCCTTATTGGAAGATGACAATTTCACCCTAGAAATGAATGCATTCATAGATGATTTTACAAGGGACAACTCAGAGCTTGAACCGACTATTAAATGGGAACTTCTTAAGGTTGAAATAAAATCTTTCTGTGTACAATATTCAAACAAAAAGAACCAGCTCAGGAAAAATAAAGAACGGGAATTAGAACTGGAGATTGAAAGGACAAATAAGCAGTTACTTGCAGAACCTAGCAATCAGAACGTACAAAAACAAATGGCAATCCTTAAACAGACTTTAGAAATACTTCTGCTAAATAAAGCACGAGGGGCCCAGATAAGGTCGAGAGTTAAGTGGATAGAGCAAGGTGAAAAAAACACAAAATACTTCTTATCACTAGAAAAGAGGAACGGAATTGTAAACACAATATATGAATTAAGGGTAAAGGATAACGTCTTTAAAAAACCGTTAGACATATTGGATCAGATCCGACAGTTTTTTGAGGCTCTTTATAGGAAAGGTAGTATAGAAACGGAAGGAAAGTCGCTATTGAATGACTATCTGGAAAATACTGAATATCCAATACTAGACGAAGGCGAAAAAGAACTGATGGAAGAAGATATTACAGTAGAAGATCTGGGAAAGGCATTATCTAAACTTAACAATGAGTCAGCACCTGGGAGTGATGGACTTACGACTCCCTTCTATAAATGTTTCTGGTCTCGACTTAAAACGTTGCTATGGGAAAGCCTATCATATTCGGTTAGGAAGGGAGAACTTACATCCACTCAAAAAAGGGGAGTAATCACATTAATACATAAGGGAAACAATCTAGAGAGGAATAACATAAACAACTGGAGACCAGTGAGTCTGGTGAGGAAACTGGAAGAAATCATCCAAAGATGGAAAAGACGCAATTTATCATGTTATGGTAAAGTAACTGTGGTAAAGAGCCTACTACTGTCACAATTGAGCTATATAGTACAATCAGTAAGTCTGCCACAAAACATAGTACAAGAAATAGACTCTAAGATATTTAAATTCATCTGGCAGAAAAAATATTCAAATAAGAAAGCATTTGAGAAGGTAAAAAGAAATGTAATTTGCAAAGAATTGTCTGAAGGAGGATTGGGTATGATTAGTATAAAGGACCAACAGAAAATATTCCTAGTGAAGTGGATGAAATGGCTGACATCAAAAGGTAATAGGACGAATGAAAGCCACATAAACACCTCTGAACATTTCTTCTCACAGTTTGGGGGTAGCAAATATTTTGTAGAAAGTAATTTCAGCCTTAAACATAAGGCAAAAATAAACACTATCACATCTTTGTTCTGGCGAACTGTAGCCAGTGCCTGGATAGAAGCAAAGGACACAAAAGTAATTGTTTGTGACACTGACAACATGTCACTACAGGAATTGTTAAATCAACCCTTGATTAATAATAAGCTGTTCCAATATAAAAGAAACCTCCTTTTCTTCCCGAAATGGATCAAGGCAAATATAAAATATATACATGACGTGTGGAGCGAGAGAGGAATAATCGGAAGAGAGACCATAGAGGAAAAAACAGGAAATTACCCTAGTCTATTGTTTGAATATAACGCAATGATAAATGCCTTCACAGAACACCAGAGAACGCTTTTAGGCAATGTCACAAGGAACATGATTAGGGAAGCAAAAGAGACAGCTCGTAAGCTTCCTGAATATATTGAATGTTTCTTTGCCAAAACTAATAAACAAATAAGAAATAGATATCTAAACAGTAGAGAAGGTACTAGTTGTGGAGTTGGCTTCTGGAAAAGAAAGCTTGATATCGATGTAACAAAATATTTTATGGTAGCAAAAAATTCATCTAGGGAAAGTAGACTTAGGCTTCTTCACTTTAAATTAATCCATAATATCTACCCTACCAATATTTTACTTACAAGAATAGGAATAAAATCATCAGAAAATTGTGCTTATTGTAATGAAAGAGACTACATAGAGCATTTCTTCTTTCACTGCAAGAAAATCAGGGGATTTTGGAATCATATAGCCAATGTCATTCTTATGAAAACGGGCCATAAATTAATCATGAACGAGGTGACAGCACTCTTTGGAATAGTGAAAGAAGATTGTAACGAATGTACAAGTAAGAAAATAAATACTATAAATCATATTATATTAGTGGCCAAGCTATGTATAAGTAAGCTGAAATATGGAACCATGAATAATATTTTCCATATTTTTGAAATAGAATGGAAGAATAGAGAACATTTCATCGAATAGCTATCAATTGTACGCCACGAGATGTCTCAGTATCCTTAACTCATTTCAGGCCCCATTAACGTTAAATATGAATGGAAATACTATTGTATGAGCGAGTAAAATAGAGATAAAAAAAAAAAAAAAGGGCAATGACGAAAAGATGAAAAATGCAACAAATTTTGGTATCCAAGGTGCATGAAAGTAAAGTTATTCCACGTTCACATTATACTATAATTATTCTGTTACTGATAATATTATATTATTATTTGGCTAGAAAATTGGCAGTTTTTATTTTTTTTCTTTCTTTTTTTTTGTTGTTGTTGTTTTTCCTTGTCTCGATTGACTCTATTATGCATCATATCTGCATTAATTATCCTCTTAGTATTTAAAACCATTGGGAAAACGTTGCACATGGAAGACAGGTTTTTTTTTTTTTTCTTTTTAATCCGTATTTTTACTGATTATCATTATGATTGGCTGGTGTTTGTATTTCTATAGTACCAGCTGTTTAAAACTGAACTCTAAAACTGATCATCTGATAATGTTAAAGACCTAGAGGGTTCGAGAAGACCGACAACACAGAATTCAGTAGTTAACAATTCTGGGATATAAAAGACTCAAGTTGGGTCCGATCCCCAGTATAATCCCCATAGACAGCTGTGTATTCATTTACTTGGTTATGCATGTTTTCTCTTACTCATCTATTTATCTATTTATTTATCTTGGTCTTCACTTTTAATTCCTTCGAGTATCTACATGTATGTTCAAACACACCAATATAGGCATCTATATATTTAAAAAAAATTGAAGTAGTTCATCTCTGTTCGCTTAATTAGGTACCTATTATTTCTTTATTTAGTGATCACTGAGTCATGCACTGAATGAATACATTCAAAATCGCATTTCAATCTGAGCTCTTAAAAAAAAAAAAAAAAGGTTTCTCCACCCGTGACGTAACAGCTGAAATGTTGAAAGTCCTGAATCAAGGTTTCTCCACCCGTCACGTAACAGCTGGAATGTTGAAAGTCCTGAATCAAGGTTTCTCCACCCGTGACGTAACAGCTGAAATGTTGGAAGTCCTGAATCAAGGTTTCTCCACCCGTGACGTAACAGCTGGAATGTTGAAAGTCCTGAATCAAGGTTTCTCCACCCGTGACGTAACAGCTGAAATGTTGGAAGTCCTGAATCAAGGTTTCTCCATCCGTGACGTAACAGCTGGAATGTTGAAAGTCCTGAATCAAGGTTTCTCCACCCGTGACGCAAATCTGAAATGTTGTCCACCCGTGACGGAACAGCTGAAATGTTGGATGTCCTGAATCAAGGTTTCTCCACCCAAGTATCGATATACCGTGTTGGGGTGATACTCGATTATACTCGATTATATTTCTCCTTTTCGACATAAGTGAATGTTTCATTCTGTTCTGTTGTTAGGGCGACATAGTTTTTTTATATAGAAAGCTATAGCTATAGAATGAATATTTTTAAAATATGACCTACGAACCTCCAATTTTCCCTGCGTAAAATGGAATGCACAAGCTCTGAAAAGGCTACATAAAGTGAAATGAAAACTTGACGTTGCGAAAGGGTTAATGTGGCCACATATAAATAACTATTGAAAAATAGTTTATAAAATGTGACGGTCCCCAGCCCACAACACAGAGGGAAAATGTTTTGTATTCATTCATATTCACTTCCCCATTCTTGAGATATAATAAATATTCGATACGATGGTTTGGGTGGAGAAACCTTACAGTAGTTTTGATGACGCAACCGAGAACAATGGACGGGTGGAGAAACCTTACAGTAGTTTTGATGACGCAACCGAGAACAATGGACGGGTGGAGAAACCTTATGCATCCCTTGCTTTTTCCTAGCACTGTGAGACCGCTACCATGTCCGCGTGCTTTCTCAAAACTCAAGCTCAAATTGCCAGTTTAAATATATTCAAGTTTTGTCATTTCGATATATTTTCAGCAACTTTCATTGATGAACACTAGAACACACACGTACAACAACAACACACATGAAGACAGATCTAGCATTTTTTTTAAAAATGGTTGTATTACCAAATTGATTCAGATGAACGATTTCTAATTTTATATAATTATATAGAGATATATATATATCATACTTTCATATTTTCCTGACGCATGGCATAGATATGATGCCATGTGAATTTGAACTCAGAATCATGAACTGGGTGCGTTACTGCATCAGCTCTGTTCTAGTGAACGTTTTTGTAGTTCAGCCATGTCTTCACTGGGATCCCCAAGAGGCGGCAACCGTGAACCAATAATTTATCAGTCATCTTCTCATGACTGACTGGTCAGGCTGAAACTGAATCCACAGAATCGTACTTGGATTCGTATCCAGGTACCGGTTCCGTGCACATTCAGTTGCGAGATGCAGAGCGGTTAGATAATTTTTTATACAACGCGCCATCGACTGCTCACACCGGGGACGGCTCAACATTACAGGGGAGGCAATCATGAATATAACTATGCTGACAGGAGTAAACACGGTACTCTCCCATCATTACCCCCCCCCCCCCCACTTTTCGCAGTGATATATTAATCATGAGAACTGTAAAAATAATACATTTTTTTTTTCGTAGTATCTACACTGACAGTGGCAGATCTACTATGATAATAATGAAGCTTAAGCTTCAGGGCCCCTAATCCCGGGGGGGGGGGGGGGCTGTGAGGAACCTTTTCTTAATGAATGAATTCTGGATGTTGCCCGCCCTGTTGCTGATGATTGGGCAAGGGGCTCTCATGATAGTTTCAAGCTTCAAGGTCCCCAAACTGCAGGTCTGCCACTGTACACCAATCAGGTTTCACCCCTCTAATAACTCGCAAAAAAAAAAAAAAAATTCAACCGATTCCCTCCCTTTGACGATCGTTCGTGTGTGTGTGTGTGTGTATATTTGTAAGGATGCATACAATGTGTGTGCCATATTTTATGAAAGAGAATTTCCCTCACAGAGTAATAAAGTGATGTTAGCATAAAGAAAAATGCTGCAGTAATGCTTGGTTCAAAGGGGAAGACTCAAATGTGTCCAAATGAAAATGTATGCCATTTTTTGTTATTAGGAACGGGCTGGTCGTCATCTTGTGGTGGAAATGTCAACACAAGCGAGTTAAGCAAGCTTTCCTTCCTACGTTTTGTTTAGGCGAGTATTTTTTGTCCTTAGCTCAAATTTTTATGACCATCTTTCCACACTGGTCTGTGTTAAAAATTATGGCATCAACATTTTTCAAACTATTTGTGGCAAAATTATCGAGTCACGACCCCGCGATAATTACTGACGTTTTACATACAAACAAAACAAACAGAATTCAATATTTTTTACTCAATAACAAATTCAAACAATACCAAACTCAATAATTTTAACTTTAAAAGTTTCAAGTCATAGAAAAACAAAGTAGCAGAACATGGAATATTTAAGTTTCGCATTGTGAATTATTTGATGTAAAACAAATTTAATGCTATTTTACCTGAATTTAATATAAAGTTCAAAATTCAAACACTGACATTTTCTATTGCTCTCTAGGCTCATTCAAATCCTATTTTTGGTTCATGCTCAGCAGTAAATGAAAACATTCAGGTGTCTTGCAGATATACTGATGTACATTAACAGTGCTATTTCCAAGAGATGCTGTTACACAGAGGGTGCAAATAATAATCAAGATTTCGAATAAAATGGACTAAGCTGCTTAAAGCTCCATGGATGGACAAGTAGTGAGAAAAATGCATATATACCCACAATCTGTCAAGCATTAATCACTAGAAAATTATTCATATATAGAGATCAATGTCAGATGCGTCTTCAAGAACCAATGCCCTTCATCGTACTAACCACTGCCTCTCTTCCCCCCAGAAGAGAGTAGATGTGTAGTGTGATGAACAAATCAATGTCTCTTGTGTCCCCACGACAGACTTTTGTATTCTGTTGAGCATATGAGCAATTTTACTGTCCTGGCAGAAACCACAAGTGGGAAGTCACCCGTAACTGCCCTCATCTACTACACATTCTTTTTTGCTTCAGTAGCAATGAAAAACACATCTGGTCAATGTCAACGATTTAGCATTAATTTGTTGCCTGATAGTACTTCATTATTAAACACAACGCATATAAATCTTGCAATCTAGTCATATCTTACAACAGCGGCAATTCATATCAACTATTGTTCATAAGAAATTGTGACAGAACGTCAAAATTTTGACCCGCATTACATTCATAACATTTAAAGGGTGTTATTTAAACCGGAAATTTTCCTACTACACTGTCACCATGTTATCTTCCCATCACAATTTAGAAACATATTTTGTCTTATAACACACTTTGAACAACCGATTTGCTGTGTTATTTCACAAGTTAGGATGGGAAACACTGCCCAGAATCACAACTGACTTCCCGAGGAAGGACCTTCTATCACACTCAATGCTTGGTCGGTTAAGTACAAAATAGCAATGTCATGTTCATGAAGGTTACAATTTCGAATTATCACTACAATAAAGTTGAACTTTAAAAAAGGAAAAAGAATATGAACATTTACTTCATATCTCTGCTGATATCATGATACATAACAGCAAAAAATCCAGACAATTCTCCACTGCAATCATCTTTGGAAAATAAATTTAGAGAAAAACCTGGCAGGCTCCTCCATAATGTGTGAAATTTACAGCGACAAGACTTAGTCCTGAGTTCAAATCTTGATCTTTGATTTTATAAATTTAACAACCGCATTGTACATTAATATGTTTGTTGACTGGATTGTCACTTCAGAATCATCATCCACTGGCATCTTAGTCATCATCAATCGCTGCTTTGCCTTACAGGCCTGAGGATTGCGGGGGATAATTTAACATTCTCTTCTTTCAATTAAGTTAAACTGGTTTAAGTTAAATCTGTTAAACCCTTTCTCTTTTTTATTTTGATTGAAAAAAAAAAATGGAATTTAAAAAAAAATGAAATTAAAAAAAACTAAAATAAAACCAATATCAAAATGAATTTAGAAAACTAACTTAAAACACAGTTAATATTATCCATTTAAACATCAATTTTCATTTATACTGTAAATTATATAAGCAATGTTATGTTTTTCCCGTATGAATTTGATGTATCACTTTATTTGACCATAGTGACAGCAAGCACAGCAAGCAGTTTAACATTTTCATGTCAGTTCTTTCCAAGACTACTCTTGCTCTTCTTGGGATGATAGGAACACTGATCCATGTCATAAACAGTAAATTAAAAACCATCTGTGTCAATTTTCGATGCTCTGCTGCTTAAACTCCATTAGGAATTCCATTGTCTCTGAGCTGCTAGAGTACCAGTTTCTTACAGCTCCTATAGAAAGTTGCGCATGATGCGGCAATCCCTTCCCTTTCATCCATTCTCTGGGGCTATTGAGTTTACAGTGTGCACCTCCAAGTTCAGGTCAAAGAGAGAAATATACATTAACACTCAACACCAACTGCTAACCTTGAAACCAGTCAGTAAACTGCCAAACTTAAAAAACTCAAACTTTCGAGCTGAACTCAAATTAAAAAAAAAAAAGAAAGTCCAGTTGAGAACCTTAACCAAGACAAAAACTTGGTAAGGGCGGCCGCCCAATTACTGAACTTTCAAATCAAACCTCTTCAAAGCAGTTAAACTATCTACACTATCAATAAGGATCATGGTACTTAAAGCTGAACATCTGCCTGCTAAAACATAGCGTATCAAACCTCCACCATGCAAACTATACTACAGTCAATAAGAAATATGCTACTTCCAATAAAAACTGATCATCTCCTGCCTGTTAAAACAAAGCAAACTTGCAAGTGTAAAAACCACACATCCTACAGATAAAACCGACATATCACTGTATAAAACTCAAAAATGCTGCCAAAACAGAAACCGTAAAACTCAATAAAAGCAGTTCAGAAACTAGACCAGTAAAACTGAAACCTGATTCAAAACCCATTCCCTATCACAATGAACTATACATGACATCTGCAGAGCAATGTTTAAACCCTGACAGGAATGACCATCTGAACTGATGGAAGTGCACACCGCAAAGAGCAAAATAAGTTCATTCACACCGACAATCACTGATTTTCTTTGCATTACCCTGGAAAAAGATATTTCATATTGTGCTTGCTATAATTTTATACTGTGCTTGCTATGCTGTCAAAATGATCAAACAAATTCAACACTATCACTTTTAATCCAAGACTATAAAATTTGTTCTTGAAAAATGAAATAAAAAAACACTCGCCACAGAAAAAAACTTTTAATTAAAGAAAAAAATATTTAGCGTTGTCAGGACAATGTTTATAATGCTGCAGTTTTTGTTTTTTTGTGTCCACATCCTGCAGCCTGCGTCCTTTGTGAATTTATGTTACATACAATATATTTCAGGGTTAAATCATCTCTATATCATTTTCCTTCCCTTTTATGAAGTTTTCAATTTTTCCTTCAGATTTCAAGTCTGACTCGGCAGCACCAACATCAAGGGCTCATTGATGATGTAAAGCAGGACTGATCATGTTTATACCAGGAATAAATACATGTAAACAATCCAGTTAATGTTATGAATTTAGTGGCAATGACAGTTTTTCTGGTTGCTACCGTTAAGTTTTTGTCGAAAAGCTTTTAATCTGCATACATGGAGGGCATGTCTAGAAAACTACCCCGACAAATTCATTTCTGACAGATATGTTTCAGTCAATCAGTAGAGGTATGTCTGGAAGCCAACCACTCAAATGTAAAATTTCATATTTCACCATAAATCTGCTACATATCTTAAGATCTAGAATATGCTACATAACCAAAGAAGGATCATGATAAGTAGTAACATCTCAAATAATTACATCATTTAGTGCTACAGACTTATGATACACAGGAGACACGAAAGTATTATAAAGCTGCAGCTGCAAAACGGAAGTGAAATAATAGTTACCTGAGTAAGTACATCTTACAATGACATTTTTACATGAATTATATTATGTTACTTGGGTGAAGAAACGATAATTTTTCTACAAGACAGCTACAACTATACATCAGCATATTTTCTTAGCCCCCCCCCCCCCTTTTTTTTTTTCCAAAAAAAAAAAACCAGAAAAAACAATGCATGTACATATATATACATATTCTCTCTCACGCCACAATACAAATAAAACACTGATGTGGATGAAAAAGACAAGAGGAAAGTTGAAGAGTAGAGAAAGCAAGTCCACATGTGAAAATGGCCATATCGTGTAAGAAAGGAACAAGATGATAGACAGAAGAATTATGGTAGAATGAAAGGTCAGAGGGAGACACTACCAGAAATACTGACCAATCACTCGCGATGGAAAAGGAAGTTCGTGCGCAGAGAAAGCACGTCCACGCGATTATGGCCAGATTGGACTTGGAAGAATCAAGAAGAGAGATAGAACATAACAGTTCTTCACTAAAATAAATATACAATTTCCCCTCAAAAGTACCAACAGCATTCAAACAATGTAAAACTGCTATTAATCAAGACTTACATAAAAATATTTCAACACATTTGCACTTTAGACACCCCCCCTCCCATCCCCCACCCCACCTCCCCCCTTTTCAAACTTGTGACATGTAAATGCACCCCCTCCCCACAACCCCCTACACACAATTGAAAAAAATATATATACTATCCATTCATACATATTCAATACCTAGTAACATTAAATAAATGCTTACGGATATCCAACGTATTAAACATTTTGGCTCAATTCCCTCACCCCCCCCCCCCGAACTTATGACCTCTCCCCCCCCCCCCCCCCAACCCGCCCAAATGCACATAAATGAATACATACTTTGGACACCGATGGAATTTAATAGTACAACCCCCCCCCCCACCACCAAAACCCCTGATGGTTACATACTTAACATAAGCATCATGCCCCCCCCTCCCACCCCCCCAACCCCATTCCCTTCCTTCCCCATACCGACAAACAATAACATACATGTTATGTACACCAAGCAATGATTACATATTACAACAGTATCAAGAATCTTGGACATAAATACACAATCTATACATACATATTTCAATACCAACTAATATAAATCAATGTTTACCGGTACATACATCTAACATATTAAACACTTTGAATCAGCGCCCCCCCCCTCTCCGCCCTCCTTTGAACTTATGACATCCCCCCACCGCCCCCCCCCCTTTGAACTTATGACACCCCCCACCGCCCCCCTTTGAACTTATGACATTCCCCCCACCGACCCCCTTTGAACTTATGACACACACCCCCCCCCCCCCAAACCGCCCCCGCGACATACATACATGAATAAATAAACAAAGATACTATCTAAACATGGTATATATTATTCAAACAATCTGCAAACGGATGGGATGTAATAATGCCCCCCGCCCCCCCCCCCAAAAAAAAACATTTTAACATTATCATAAACCCCCTACCACCCCCTCCTTCCCCTCTTCCCCCCCCCCTTTTCAACTTACGACATAATTGCAACCCCCTTGACCCAACATACAAATAAATAAATATAAAACAAATATTTATACATACATTATTAAAGAACATTTTGGACACCGATGAGATATAATGATACATGAAATAAAGATACCAAATTTCTGGTTACATTATTATTATAACAGTAAACATCCTGGACCCCCCCCCCCGTCCCCCCCCCCCCCCCAAAACAACTTGCAAATGTTTCACATATCTGAAGCCTTTGGACATTTCGTATTTTTAACCTACTTTTTTCCAATGAATCAAGTGAAAATATTGATCACAGAGATGTCACACCAGGAAACCTGACAAGTGACAACAAAAAACTCCAAAATCTGAACTGAAGCCACGTTTGACTTCTGACCACTAGGTAGTTCATACCCGCAGTATCAGCTACTGTATGACTGACACAGCTCTTGTAAAGGTATGAGATTATGAATTGCCAAAATAAATAACTGGCTTTATATTTCCCTTTTCATTTCATTTAGTATATTAAGTTGAGTTCTTTTCTCCCTTATCCATATGAACATCGCATCTAACATCAGGTTTGCTTTTTTTTTTTTTGTCTTTTTTTTTGTCTTGTTATAAACATAAGCACTGTTATAATCTATCGAAACTAATAATTATATATATAACATAAAGCTTTGAAATAACAAGATCAAATGAAATAAATATATATCAGAAACTGTTGCAAGATCACTTGCAATTAATTGATGATCCTAACTGTTTATGCTATACCTAACAGAGGCATCAAACAACTGGCACATCTGAAATCCCAAATGATATTTTGTTTCTACTGAATTGTCCATTCCCCAGCCCACGATCAAAATTTCACCACAAATTTCAACGATCTTTGCATTTTTGGTCTAAAACCCTGAAAATTAACCACAAATTTCAACGACCATTGCATTTTTGGTCTAAAAGCCTGAAAATTTAACCACAAAATTTAATTTCAACGATCCTTGCATTTTTGTCTAAAACCCTGAAAATTTCACCACAAATTTCAACGATCCTTGCATTTTTGTCTAAAACCCTGAAAATTTAACCACAAAATTTAATTTCAACGATCCTTGCATTTTTGTCTAAAACCCTGAAAATTTCACCACAAATTTCAACGATCCTTGCATTTTGGTCTAAAACCATGAAAATTTAACCACAAAGTTTAATTTCAACGATCCTTGCATTTTTGTTTAAAACCCTGAAAATTTCACCACAAATTTCAACGATCCTTGCATTTTTGTCTAAAATCCTGAAAATTTCACCACAAATTTCAACGATCCTTGCATTTTTGTCTAAAACCCTGAAAATTTCATCACAAATTTCAACGATCCTTGCATTTTTGTCTAAAACCCTGAAAATTTCACCACAAATTTCAACGATCCTTGCATTTTTGTCTAAAACCCTGAAAATTTAACCACAAAATTTAATTTCAACGATCCTTGCATTTTTGTCTAAAACCCTGAAAATGTCACCACAATCTCAACGATCCTTGCATTTTTGGTCTAAAACCCTGAAAATTTAACCACAAAATTTAATTTCAACGATCCTTGCATTTTTGTCTAAAACCCTGAAAATTTCACCACAAATTTCAACGACCCTTGCATTTTTGTCTAAAACCCTGAAAATTTCAGCAAAAACCTCAATGACTTTGTGATTTTGTATTTTGTATAGTAGATAATTACGAGAAATTTATTCCCATGGCCATATAGCTCGGTGATTTTGTCTAATCCCTAGTTTTAAAGAGTTGGTGGTTTGGCCTATTTCTGAAACTCTTTAGTCCGCAGTCTTCGATGGAAAGATTTACCCTGTCATCATTTATCACATTAAAAAAGTGTTTCGCATTAAATTAAATCAAATAAATTGAATCATGTAAAACCCTATGATATTACCGCATTATAGTAATTATATTAATTGTATCGCAATATTATTCATATATTATATTAATTGTATCACAATACATTATATTAATTGTATCACAATACATTATATTAATTGCTTTATTATTATATTACTAACATGAACATCGTTATCAGTATTGTATTATCATTATTATTATCGTTTTATATATAACTATATTATCAGTATCGTCATCATTACTACTATTATTCATTATTATTGTCATTTAGCATAATTATTCTAATAAGTCCGTCATTATCGTATTTATTATTATTATTACCATTATCACTTATCGTTATTACTATTATTATATCAAGCATATTAACTGCACCGCATATTATATTAATTGTATAAATATATCGTACTGTACTAATCGTATTATATTAACTGTATTGCATTATATCATAATAATTCATAAATCAGTTATAATCATCATCGTCATCATCGCATATGAATGTGAGTTGTCTGTATATGTCTGCAAATAGAGAGGGGAAGAGGATAGAGGAAGGGGAAGGAAAGCGGAGGAGGGGGGATGGGAGAGGGTGGGGATGGGGATGGGAGGGCAGTGGGAGGGGAAGGGAAGAGAGGATGGGGCAGGGAAGAGGAATAAGGGAAAGAAGGAGAAAAGAGTGGAGAGTTGGGGGAAGTCAAGGGAGATTATTCTGTGCATCACCATTATATTAAAATCACATCGCGTTACGTTAATTCTATTATATTAATTGTACCGCATTATATTCATTTCAACACATTATATTAGTCCTTATCACCCGATCTGTTCTCCATCTACAGCGAAGAAATCATGAAAAATATTCAAGAAATGCTTGGAGTCAGCATAAATGGGCACAATATGAACAGCCTACGCTATGCAGATGACACCGCACTCATAGCAGAGTCGGAAGAAGACCTGCAAGAACAGATGTGATGGCGAGAGAGAGAGTGAACAAATGGGACAGCCTGAATTCCAAGAAAACAGTAACAATGGTTATATCGAGAAAGAAGGAGAGAATACCGTGTAAAATCAAGGTGGATGAAAAAGAACTTGCTCAAGTAAATAAAATCAAATACTTAGGAGCCCAGATAACATCAGATGGAAGATGCGAAACAGAAGTCAAAAATCGAATATGCCAGGCCAAATCAGCATTCCAAAATATGAAACATATCTTAACTACAAGCTACCAATCACTCTCAGAAAAAGACTACTGCAGTGTTATATTGAACTAATTTTATTGTATGCCTGCGAAACCTGGACGTTAAATACAGAAACAGAAAACTTGAAGCAACAGAAATGTGGTTTCTGAGAAGAATGCTTAGAATTCCATGGACTGCAAAAAAGACAAATGAAGAAGTATTGAGACAAGCAGAGGAAAAGAGGACACTCCTACACAAGGTCAGAAAAAGACAGGAAACACTTTTTGGACATGTAATGAGAAGTCGAGGACTGGAACATTTGGTAACAACAGGGAAATTCAGTGGAAGTAGAAGCCGTGGACGACAACGCATAAAGATGCAGGACGACCTAAAGGCCTGGCCGGGAATGCACACCAGCAATGACGTCATCGGCTACGGAAGATCGCGAGAGATGGTGGGCCATGATCGCCAACGCCTACCGACAGGGCACTTAAAAAATGAAAAAAATAAAACTAGTCGTATCGTATCATATTGAACTATCGCATAATCGTACTCGTGTATTAATAATTTAGCACAGATTTAATTAATCATAATAATTTAACTATGTTGTAATCGAGCACGTTACACCCTTGATCGCATCAGCCTAACCCTTAACCCAGACAGCTTTTCATGACACACTGATATGACCCATCAAATCATTTAGAACTCGCTGGTTTTGAAACCGTGCTGGTTTTGAAACCGTTTTTTCAATTAAGTAATTTTTAAACAAAGCAGCTAATTAATACCCTGGAGAATTTTGATTTATCCTCTTCTTCAACAGCTTTCCCATATTATATAGCCTTAAGACTCTCTGTAAAATCATCTGACTTAGCTCTGGACTGCAGAGAACTGTTCTGTATTATGCAATCTTTCCATACACTGTTTTGCAATAATAATGAACAAATTTTAATTGATGTTTTTTTGTAACTACTAAACAATCTGCTCAAATCCCCGAACCACACAGCATATTCCTGATTACAGTTAGCCTTGGCAAAGAGGACGATGATTTGTCGTGCTATTTGGTCACCTGCCTAACACCTCCAGTATTTAATCTACGTTGTTTCTTCTCAAGCATCAACGAGAGAGAAAATTTACAAATAAATTTCACTTTTGCCACATTTCATCAACTGAAAGCCTACTATAATCTGAAATCAAACAAAAGATAGATTTATGCACAGCATAATTTGGTCACAAATGTAAACTATTCTGAGTGTCCGCTTTGTCAACTATTATGGTGTCGACGTGTTTTTCAAACAAAAGTTTTAGAGCTTTAAAATTTTATGTTTGAAGTTAGAACATTTTGTATTGTTCCAGTACTGGGGCCAATCACAAGACTTGAAAGTTCAATCTCGGTCATAAAGGACAAATCATGCATAGGATTAGTCACGTTGGAGGGGGCTGACATGCAAGTTAGTTGTGCAGTGCAGTGCCGGAGGTAAAGGGCTTCAGTGGACACTGTGCTGGTCCAATTTCCCATTTAGAACTGTGTTTGTTGACACAAGATTTGTTTGATTCTGTGATAACCCTGCACAGACACTAAGCCCTTCACCCGAACTTAAAGTCTTCTGATTGTGACCAATACTGAATTTTCCTCTGCTTTCAAAGAATATTAAATCTGTATAATTTTGGTGTCATGAATTCATGCGGAACCCACTGGCTAGCTCCTTGAAATGTGGCAAAGTCTACTGTTGCACCATAATTTTCATCGCTCGCTAATCTTAAAATCACTAGTAAGTGTCTATGCAGACAGTTACAGAAATTTTCAGCGCAGACAAACTTACAGGAAATGTCCAAGAATGCCAGCGATAGGACCAAAGTGACCATTTTACTCTACAATGTAACTCTAGATCAGTTTCTTTGCCCCTGGTTGATGGAATACTGACTCAGTTTCCTTGCCACAATAATACATTGATGGAAATCTGATGCTATCAATTCCTTTGCCTCAGAAATATGCTGGTGGAAAATTTCTGCCTTTTCTTTTAAAAAAAATATATATTGAAGGCAATATGATTTCAATTTCTTGCCTTAGAAGCGCAGGAATTCTTATCAATTTTTTTGTCTAAGAAATTAGAAAATGGAAAACCGCTGTATTACTTTCTCTGTCTGAGAAATAAGGTGATGGAAAACTTCACCAGCCAGAAGTGGCGCATTTCCCGGTATTTATACATCATTCATCCTAACCCTGACAAGTCTCCGCATGCAGGTAAGTAAGCTAGAAATGCAACAACTTACAGCCTTGGGTACAATACTCTGTTAAAAAATAGAGCTAATATCATCATTGCAAAAAGTGAGCACCCCTGCACTTCATGAGACGTGTATTTTACAACTTTACCATGACAACACATCTAATCTGTGGTGCTTCCATTTACATTACTGCGGTCTTCCATCTACACTACTTGCACATGAAGATTTGCATAACCCTTCCCTCCTCTAGCTGTGAAATTACAAGGACTACTAAGCCACTGAACGCGTTCATGCCTGTCAAATTGTGAAAACGTGAATTGTTCTGATACTCAAGAGTACTAATTCTTGATTCATCAAAGAAAGCCTGATTTTATCATTTCAGTGTAGTGACATATTTAACACTTCATAATCTCTGCAGTCCAGACAAATCCTGCCACAATTCTGAAGCACAAACTTTTATTTCTGATATAAATTATCAAAGCAAGAATAGCCCCAGGATAGATTAGACTGGCAAGTTCATGACTGCTAAAACTCCATTTCTCCGACTGGCTTTTAATGGCTATATTGCACCTATTCTCTGACCAAATATTGCTTTCAATTCCCCTTCGAAATGAAAAAAAAAATTGCCATACAAAACACTTGCCACTGCTGGGTAAGTTCCCCACCTGCCTAGACATAGAGTTAGAGGTACACGAACCAGTTCCTTGACTAGGAGGTCGGGGAACATTACAGTTTGGTTCTCCTTGAAAGTCCGGGTCTGGGCTCCACCGACGAGACAAAAGCTCGGGGAACCACCATCGACACCTTCCTTTCCTTCATAGCTCCTCATATTCTGACCAGCGCTGCCCTATCATCCTATGCCACACATAAGAGTTATAAAGCATCTGTGCAGTTTAAAATGTTAACAGATATAAACATATTGAGCTGCACACAGACTTTATAAGAACCCCATTTAACAGGACGTAACAGGAACAACACAGCCACATAACAACAACAAACTTGACCACAATCACTAACAAGGATCTGCAGCCACTGGACAATGAGTCGCCACAGAGAACCAAACCACTCTGGTGATCCTGTATTTCTCAGATACTACAAACATTTTGAAGGGGCAAGTTCAATCCAATTCACCCTAATCAAGATAAACCGACGGTTTCATATTATAATTATGGTAATGATCAATTTCTTCCGACTACCACCTGTATGACAAATGCTGTTAAAAAATGAACAGCCCCCGAAACCTGAACGATTGATTTTACACAATTGTTGAATGCGTGCACTGTCAACTACATGATATGGAAAGTTATCAAATGCTGTCAACTACATGATATGGAAAGTTATCAAACGCTGTCAACTACATGATATGGAAAGTTATCAAACGCTGTCAACCATTTGATATCGAAAAGCTATCATCTTCAAGAAGTTAACTGCCTTATTATAAATACCACCCAACTTCAACTGCCCTCAATATAATCTTGTATTAACCCCAGTATAAGGCGTGCTTTGTTTCCTAATGCATCGTTCTTAAATATATTACACTGATTTATATATTAATGCCACTGTTATTTACGGTCACTATTATTATCCCAAGCAAAGTTTTCAGCATTGTTATCCTGAACAGAATTAAAGACAAAGTAGACAAAAGGATCAGAGATCAACAACGCGGATTCAGACCAGGAAGATCATGCGTGGATGCAATCTCCACGCTAAGAAGAGCTATAGAGAAGAGCCTTGAATACACCTCACTCTACACACATTTCATTGACTTCCAGAAGGCATTCGACAGAAATTGCATTGTCAGAACAGAAAACGGTAACAGAAAAAACAGGAGTAAGGCAGGGATGTATTCTCCCTCCCCTATTATTCATCACCACAATGGACTATATTATATTACAAATAACAGAAGAACAAATGTGGAATACAGATACCAGAAGCAACACACTTGTTTGATCAGGATTTTGCTGATGACATCGCCATCATCGAGCAGGCTGGAAAGAGGCTTCAGGAGGCAACAGATAAAATCAAAGATCTAGCAAGTAAAGTTGGGCTCAACTACAATGCAAAGAAATGTGAAGTTTTGAGTGTAAATACCAAAAATGAGCCAGATATAAAGATATAAAGATAGATTTTTAAAAAGTCACAAAAAAGTTTGTATATGTTGGAAGCACAATCTCTGCAGATTGGAAACAGCCATGGCGAGGTAGCCTAATAACCAGGATAGGCAAAGCTGGGTCAGCCTTTGGAAAGATACAGAAAGTGTAAAAATCAAACCATCTGAGCTTAAAAACAAAACTAAGAATATATCAAGCTACAGTCATATGGAAGTGAAGCATGGCAAATCTATGCAAGCGATGAGAAGAAACTGAAGGCGTTCCACATGCGCTGTCTTAGAAAAATCCTCGGAATTACATTCAAAGATAGAATAAAGAAATATACGAGAAAACAAACCAGAAAGAGCTAATGAAGTTAATCAGGGAGAGAAGATTACGATGGTGTGGACATTTATGGCGGATGGACACCCAGAAACAGAACCGCGAGAAACATACTAGAATGGAAACCAACTGGAGGACACAGAAGCAGAGGAAGACCACGCCTGACCTGGCATGCAAACGTTGAAAAGGATCTAAAGTCGCTGGGAAGCTCCTGGCACCAAGCAAACTATGATGCCCAGGACAAAACAGGTTGGAGAAGAATGGCCCGATGTGCCCGCAGTGGCACTGGAGGAACTAAGTGCTAAGTAAGTAATTATCGTTATCACTAATATCTTTTTATTATTATCAATTAGCATGATTACTGTTATGCTAAGTACAATTATCGTAATCATTTTTTATTATTATTATTGATAAATTATTACTGTTACTATTGTGTTATCGTTATCTATATCTATATTTTGGTAACTCGAAACTTTGGTCACCAAAGGCTCAGGAACCGCATCACACTCAGGTTTCAAACTTTGCACAACAGCATATTATCAATGCGAAATTAACATGGGCTATATTAGAAATTATAAAATGTTCAAGCTTCTACGTTTCATTTTTTCATTGTTCGGCATCATTTAGATCTATTTCGAGTCATGGTTCGCCATTTTAAGGTTTAATTGAAGCTGAGCATGCGCATTATGGGCCCATGACATCATCACTTCCTGAAAAAATTCTGCACACTGTACAGTCCTGTCGCTGAGTTTTGGGGATGACCCTACGCATCTCGGCTTTTGTTCTTATTCCTTTCGGTCTGAATTGGTGTCCTTTGTCGTTGCATCTCTTCTTATAAGCTATCTATGCAGCATTAATGCCTTTCTTAGTTCACAGGCGTCTTAAGTTTTACAAAAAAAAAAAAAAAAAAACTTGTTCATCGCACGGATGCTCAGCTAGTTACTAATATTACTATTTTTATCATTTCTATTTAGCATAATTACTATTACGCTAAGCATAATTATTACGATCATTATTATTATTATTATTATCATTATCGATATATTATTTATTATTATTATTATTGCATTATCGTTTTTACTAATATCACTTTTTTAATCATTACCAATTAGCATAATTACTACTATGCTAAGTAATTATCATAATCATTATTTTATTATTATTATTATTATTATTTTTGTTGTTGATTGTTGTTGTTCTTGTCAGTTGTTCTTGTTGTCATTAATATTGATATAAGTATTACTATTTATACTACATTATCGTTACTGTGTTTTATTATTATTATCAATTAGCACAATTACTATTATGCTAGGAACGATTATTATAATCATTTATTATTATCATTATTATTGATATATTTACTACTATTACGGTTACATAATGTTATTACTAATATTACTATTTTATATCATTTAGCACAATTACTACGCCGCTAAGCGCAAATATATAATCATTTATTATTATTGTTTAGCTTTTGATTGGTTCTTAATCTTGTTTGCTGTTATTTTGTTATTGTTTTTTTGTTGTTTCATGTTTGTTGTTGTGCGTTGTTATTGTTGCTGTGCTGTTTTTGTTGTTAGTATTATTATTGTTGTTCTCGGTTGTAGATTGTTTGGTTGTTACTGTTGTAATTTTTGTTTTGTATTACTACGACTATGTAATCGTGACTACTAATATTCCTCTTCTTTTTTTTATCATTATCAATTATTACTATTATGCTAAACAGAATTAATATAATCATTTTGTTATTATTAATATATTTATTATCATTACTATTATTATATTATCGTTATTACTAGTATTACAATTTTTAAAATCATTAATAAATAGCATAATTACTATTACGCTAATCATAGTTATTATAATCACTTGTTAATATTGTTATTGATATACGTATTACTATTATTATTATATATTATCGGTATCATTACTAAAATTACTATTTTTTTTATCACATCATTTAGCATAATTACTATTATGCTAAGCACAATTATTATAATCGTTATTTTCATTACTGTCGTTTTGTGTTTGCTGTTCTTGTTATTGTCTTTCTCGGTTGTTGTTGGTTCGTGTTGTTTGTTGCTGTTGATGTTTTTTGGTTGTTGATTGGTTATTACTTGTAGTATTGCTGGTGTTGTTATTGTCATTTTATTATTAATTATTATTATTATTATCATTACTATTATCATCATTATTATTATTATTATTATTATTATTATTATTATTATTGACGTATTTATTATTTCTATTAATATTTTATAGGTATTACTAGTATTATTATTTTGTTTTCTAACTATTATCAAATAGCGTAATTACTATTACGCTAAGCATATTATCATTCGTTATTATTATTATATATTATTACTATTATTATTATTATTATTATTATATACCATCGTTATTACTAATATTACTATTTTTTATCATTATCATTATTAAGCATTATTATTATTATTGTTATTTTCATTACTATTATTACTGTTGATTTGTGTTTGTTCTTATTGTCGTTCTCGGTTGTTGTTGGTTCTTGTTTGTTACTGTTGATGTTTTTGGTTGATTTGTTATTACTTTTATTGTTGTTATTGTTATTTTATTAATTATTACTTTTATTATTATATTATTATTACCATTATGATTATGATGATGATTATTATTATTATTATTATTATTATTCACGAATTTATTATTATTACTGTTACTATTTTATCCTTATGACGAGTATCACTATTATTATAATTATTATAATCATTCGTTATTATTATTATTATACATTATTACTATTATTATTATTATTATTACTATTATTATTATTATACCATCGTTATTACTAATACTATTTTTTATCATCAAATAGCATAATTACTATTATGCTAAGAATAATTATAATCTATTATTATTATTATTATCGTTATAATATCGTATTATTATTATTATTATCGTTATTATTAGCATATTATTACATTATCTTATATTTATTATTACTATTGTCCTTTAGCATGATTATAATAATCATTTAGCATAATTATTATAATCATCTTTCGCTATTATATATTATCATTATTATCTTATTAAACTTATTATTACCAATTCATTATCATTACTATATTTTATTATTTTTATACTATTAAATTAAATCTATTTTACAAGCTTAGAATAAATGTTGACAAAAGTAATTTCTGCGGATTCATAAATCTGGCCAAACCACCAACTCTTACTTCTAATCCTAATGTATCCCCTACACTTCCTTGTAAAACTAGGCAAGGAAACCTACTATATAACCTGTAGGGCAGAGTCCTGTGGGGCCTGGAGATTATGAAAGAGTGTCAGTGGCAACTGACCTGTGAACTCTGGCGTGACTTTCAGAAATTGAGGACAAGAGTTGGGAGGGGAAAGGGAGGGATAGGTGAGATTTGGGGGTATGGGGGGGGGGGGAGGGGCCGCAGATGCATTGAATATAATAATGGAACAATAGGGCTGGTGGGAGAAAAAAAAATTTAAAATAGAAGGGGGGGGGGGGGGGCTTAAGTTTGCAAAATATTTGTTGGTCTTTATTATGGGGACTGTCCTGAAAATTTTGAGGATCTCTGCCCTACAGGTGCTGGGTATGATGGCAGCCGCCCAGCTCGGCCAGCAGTCCAGGTTGTACTATTTACTACCATCAATAGTAGCAAGTAGAGAGCTCCACCTGTTTCTGCAGTAACAGGTGGAGTCCTCCATTGACCTGACACAACAAATACTGAAGACTCATTGGCTATTTTGTTACCTCTCTGAACTCGAGTTATTTTTGTCCCTTCCCACCAACCCCCTCCCCTCCTCTTGCGACAAAACAGTGCATTTTTAACAAGCACTAAGAGAATGAAACCTTGACCAGATTTTCTTAAATTTCAATTTTTAACAAAAAGGGTAAACGAAACATGGGTAAAAGAACTCAATTAGCCTCTTGCTACGGAGTCTTTCACGTAATCAAGACAAGAGTTTGTGATTAGAGGGTCTCTGTTTCAGACATTCAACCACTTCTATGGCCCACTTTTTGGACAAGGTTCCTGTGACATCTCTAAATGAACTTATCTCTAAATGTCTTTTTTTCACTTAACGACATCAAAATAATAGATCATATTTCCCATCCCATCGGGGCATATAGCACTCTTTCCAAAATGCTCTTCTTTCAAATATTTACATTTACCACAATTAAAGAGAAAAATGAAAACAAAGTAAACGCTGATCGAATTCTTATGAAACTCTATATACAATACAAATTATGCTGAAATCCTTGTCTTGAATCCTGTGATGCCCAAAGTTGATCATATTCTATAATATCACGAACTGGCAATGACTGATGAAATACGGCTTGTGCTATGTTCACTGCCACGGGTGACGTGCTCCTAATGATTTAATTCAGACGTATTTTGATTCCATACCGAAAACTTCACAAATTTTGAATATGTTGAACAGTCTTGGACAATTCAGATCCAGCTATTTTGCAGAAATAGTCGTTGAATAGAATCACAAAAGTCTGTACTTACAGGAGGGAACTGTGTGTGTTGCTGTCATTTGGTCCCATCTGATGGACGAGGATCAGGTATATATATGTATGTCAAAGATGAGCTTCAAAATTATGATGTCTTTGCAGGGTACGTAGCATGGCAATTGGAACATTCATCAAATCATGTGAGATGGAAGGCATCTTCTGACGCGCCGTCAATTACCCTGAAACACAAAGAAAAGGTGTCTGTGAACATTAGCGAAAAAAAAATATCCCTATGAGTGAAAAAGGAAAATAAATATTCCTTCTATACTGTGGTACCATTTTCCCATGAGTTTTCAATTCACTATGAGCGATGGAACCAGAGATCAACAACCAAAAAAAAAAAAAAAACTGGATTTGGAACAATTTAAGATTCAGGTCATAGTATACCAGCATGATGTATCAAGATCATTTACTAACTTGCATTCTTGGCTCGTATCTCTAACAACAAAACCCACAGTGTTTTTAGGACACTTGTCTTGTAGTTTGATAAACGGATTTATATCCAGATAACTGTACATCTTTATCTCTTATCTCACATGTGGCGCCCGATAGACACGAGCTGCATGAAGATTTTCCTTTTTCTTAAGCACAGCGACCTTTGGCCCGTCGGCGTGCTTTTTCCACGCTCAAACCCCAAGCCAAAAAAAAAAAAAATGTTAACGCACAAATACAGTCCAACAGTGGAACAGAAACAGGATGCAGACTGACACACAACATCGTGTTGACCTACCTGTCACAGCACACACACACACATATGTGGGGCCCAATAGACATGAGCTGCTTGAAGACTTAAAGCTTTACTTGTCACGCTGAAATTGCAGAGTTTACCATTCACCACAAGCGGACTCCTACACTCCTGTGTTCCAGACTAAGTGGCTACTTTTTTTTTCACCTGCAATACAAATTAAAAAACGTAAAAATTCTGTAAACTTCCATCACTGATTTCTGGAAAAAACTATCAAAAAAAGGTGATAAGAAACAAGAGTATAAGGAAATCATGGTCCTAAACAGTTTTTCGGAGATTTCTCTGAATGAATCTCCAGTAATTTTGGTCTCCTAGATCTAGATCTAGATCTAGGGGAGGACTTCCGAATGCGTTCCATAGCTCGACAAGTGCATAGGCATTGTCAGATTGATATGTAACGACGTGAGGGTCTAGTCAGTTTGTATAATCGGGGCCGTAGGCCGATGTTCGTCTAGGCAGTAGTCAGATTGACATATCCGGGAAAGCCGCCGGGGTAGCTATGTATTGTTTTCACTCGGGCTATGGAACTCATTCGGAAGTCCTTCCCAAAAAAAATCTGATTCAGTTCTGGCGTATTTATAAATAGACCGTGAACGTCAATATAATTAGGAAACTTGACTTACCTGAAACGCCACTTGTACATGCTGCTGAATGCAAATCTGACGGGATTGTAGTTGTAGATCGTGTCCAGTGTTGAGTGTTTAGGTAATCAACTCGGCCAGTTCTTGTCCTTGTGTGTCAACTTGGAAACTTTCAGTGACGTCTTTGAAGCCAAACGATCTCCTCAAATTAGACCAATAGACATGAGCTGCATGAAGACTTATAGCTTTACTTGTCACGCTGAAATTGCTGAGTTTACCATTCACCACAAGCGGAATCCTGCACTCCTGTGTTCCAGACCAGGTGGCTGCTTTTTTTTTTATTATTCACCTGCAATACAAAAAGAAACTTAAAAATTCTGTCAACTTCCATGCATTGATTTCTGGAAAATACTTTATCAAGAAAGGTGAAAAATAAGAGTGTAAGGAAATCAGGGTACTAAACACTTGTTCGGAGATTTCTTTCTCTAAATGAAAGATCTCCAGTCTCCAGTAATCTTGCTCTCCTAGATCTAGTCTTGACCTCATAGCTTTATTTTGAGTGGAGAAGGAACAGGTTTAAGGAGTTAAAAAATGATTCCGAAAATTTTCTGATTCAGTTCTGACGTGTTTATAGATCTAGATAGACGGGTGCGTCTATAAAATTAGGAAACTTGACTTACCTCAAACGCCACTTGTAGATGCCGCTGAATGCAAATCTGACGGGATTGTAGTGTAGATCGTGTCCGGTGTTGAGTGTTTAGGTAATCAAACCGACCAGTTCTTGTCATTGTGTGTCAACTTGGAAACTTTCAGTGACGTCTTTGAAGCAAAACGATCTCCTCAAATGTATCTGGTCTTAATGATAATGACACATTATGTTAACTTTATGAACACACAATGTTTACAACTTCTCCACAACTTCAATCTTTCTTCGCTCGATCTCGAAGTGTTTCTGAACGTCCAGCGAACGAGTTGAAGTCTCAAGATTCACTGATTTGTGATCACCTGCAAGAGAGGAAAAACAATATAAACAGACAAAGAAAAACTACTCCGTGATGTTATTTGAGTACCATTCATGTGCTGCAGGGGTAATTTAGTGTGCGAGCATGAATAAAACTAATCTTTTTTTGTTTTTGTTGAGAAATTCAGAATGGCAAACCGCCAACCAAAGAAAAAACGGCAGCTGTTGGGGGAAAGTCGCAGTTTTAGAACGCTACAGCTGGACAGTGAGTACTACTTTGTTGGGCTTTGTTATTACACCACAAGGTCCCCTGAACTATTATTGTTTTTTTTTTTTTTACTGACAATACATCATTAAAATTTGCTGAACACATTGTGACAGTTTGACAGAAAACAACAACAACAACCGGGACGACTGTTCAGACAAGAAACCATTGGTCAATGTCCATTGCACATACAACAATCCTGCACATCGGTCAGACTTTAATGATTACGGTAGCTGAGAGAAAACAAAAAACAAAGAAACCCTGAATTCGCCTGGATGCGCTTGACACCCGAAAAAACAATTCACTTTTCTGAGCTCGTGCATATTGCTTCTCTTCCTAAAAAAAATAAAAATTAACGGCTTGGTGGTAGTGGTGGTGGTGGTGGTGTGTGTATGTGTTTGTATGGGGTGGGGGGGGGGGGTTGAAGTTTCATGATTGTGTATAAAAAAGGCAATAACTTTACTTGTTTTTATTTTTTGTTTGCTGAACAAAACAACAAGGAGAACTTGAGTGACAGCATGAGCACCGACAAGGCAGTGTGTATTGACCTATCGCCCAGGCAACCACCAAACGTTCCTGTTAAATGGAAGCAAAAAAGTCGCCACTACCGTGCGATAGTGCTATATAATTCTATCAAAAGGCAGCTGATGGTTCAATGCACCCATCAGCATCGAGGGCTATCAGATACAGAGAAAGAAATGCGCCAATAGGAAAATGTAACAGACCAATGGAATCATAATGGCAGGCGTCACCAAAGGACACGAAAAGAAACAGTTTTTTCTTAATATCTCAGAAGTGTCAAAAATAATTTATGCCATTTGAGTAGAGCAGTGCTTTTCAACGTGGGCGATATCGCCCCTAGAGGGGTGATTTTCACTGCGGGGAGACGAGGGTGGTGGACAAAGAAAAGGGCGACAAAAGGACCTAAAACGATGAAGGGAGGCAAATACAGGGCAGCCACTGACTTGTTCAACAGTAGGTGTAGGTGGGTTTTATGAATAGAAAAGGCCTAATTTTTAGTGCATTTGATAAAGAATATTTTCTATTTCATAATGAAGAATCAACACGCCTACTGTCATTAATAAGGCTTTGAAACCCACCTACCCCCCCCCCTCTCTCTGTCTCTCTCTGTCTCTCTCTCTCTCTCTCTCTCTCTCTCTCTGTCTCTATCTATCTGTGTGTGTGTGCTAGTTTGTCTTCTTGTGAAATGTGTCTATAGGGTTTCAACAGGGATGTTTTGGTGGGGAAGAGAAGGGGACGATGAAAGAAAGCCATTGCCTGGAAAAAGGTTGAGAACCACTGGCGTAGAGCAATGACGATATTAAAATTTATGCACAATTCAAGCTCAGTCCCGATGAGTGGGACAAACGAGTACTTGCAAAGCCACAGTTATCATTCTGTCTCGTTATTCTGGAGATTTCAAACTGTCTTACCGATTTTTATTTTAAAAAAATAAAAATAAACGAACGTGTCTATTCTAAACAAGACAATGGGAGATTGGAAAATAAAGTGGGACACAAGATAGGAATTTTAGGGAAAACTTCTGATTTCTGTGTGATGCACAAACTTAAATTGAAGTAAAGAAACCATGCAAATTTTGTTGGTTCACATAATTATTTTAATGTTCTCTACGTCAATGGGCCAGGAATCTTGCCTGTAATAAGTAAGATTGTGATTTTGAGCTGGCCGGGGGGGGGGGGGGGAGGAGAAGGTCTATTACGATAAGGAGGACAGGGACAAACTGGCGAGTGGAGGAGTTGACAGACAGATAGATGGGCGGATATGCCTCTATACATAGATAAATAGACAGACAGACAGACGGACAGACGGACAGACAGACAGACAGACAGATAGACAGACAGAGAGATAGATAGATAGATAGATAGATAGATAGATAGATAGATAGATAGATAGATAGATAGATAGATAGATAGATAGACATCGATAGAGGGATAGATAGACAGACAGACAAATAAACAGACAGAGAGACAGATAGATAGATAGATAGATAGATAGATAGATAGATAGTTAGATGGATAAATCGGTGTAGGAAATCTCTCCGAATAAAGAAACAACGAAATGTCCAATTTTCCAAATTTTGTTTCTATTGTTGTTTTTTTCTTTCCTTTTTTCCTTCACGAAAGCTGTCGAAGTGTAGCCGAAATATCGACATTTTCTGTCTTCCCTTTTAGTTTACCTTTCACTGCACCGTTTGGCTATGATTTCTTGCTATACAACGTTTTCTTTTTGCCAGTTTTTGAATTTCTTTAAGACTTGCTATGGCCTCAGAGTTTTTCCGTGGTTTTTATAATATTTCGTCATTATAATAAATATTATAAATCTTTGTCCGAAGAACGACAAATAGTCATTTCAGAGCTTCCATGCATTTGGCAGACGGACGTGCTCATGTGCTGCTCCAAACAAGAACTTGCAGCTAAGTACCATATTCTGTTTCGCTTCGATTGTACACATTTCCTGTTGAAACCTTTTATTGTTCAATTGTTTTCTCTGTTCCATTTTTTTTTTTGGCACTGTCCTTTTGCACCGCTTCTCAGCCGTGTATAAAAACCAGCGTTTTTTCACACCGCTCTTTCCGCATGCGCAAACGCATTGTTGTGACTATACTTCACTTCCGCTCGCTGGTTTATAAATGAGACAAAGGAGCCTAGGCTTACACAGAGTCGCAAATCTGCAATTGATTAGTTGATCTCGTCAATCGTCAATCTTCACTGATTCATTTGCGAACGGCAGCATACTCAATTTTTAAAAAAAACTTGAAATTTCATCAGTTTTGTTATGAAGGTTGGAAGTTCGTTTGCAAGTTTTGACTTCTCACGAGCTTTAAAGGCTTTGAAGAGTCAACATACACTTGTTTTTCAATCTCAAATTCCGAAACGCTTGAAGGAAAAAACAAATCCAGAAAGAGAAAACTCGAGGATCGAATTTGTAGCAAAATGAAAATCTGAGAAAGAACGGCGGTTGTTTTGCACCTCTCCAAAGCGGTGAGAAAGAACGCGGCCAACAACGACGTTGTTTTGCACCTCTCCAAAGCGGTGAG
The DNA here is from genome assembly GCA_963931925.1 of Onchidella celtica. Taxonomy (NCBI): domain Eukaryota; kingdom Metazoa; phylum Mollusca; class Gastropoda; order Systellommatophora; family Onchidiidae; genus Onchidella; species Onchidella celtica. The sequence goes on along the minus strand of OZ007573.1, from coordinate 7,605,630 downwards.
AAAGAACGCGGCCAACAACGACGTTGTTTTGCACCTCTCCAAGGCGGTGAGAAAGAACGGCGGTTGTTTTGCACCTCTCCAAAGCGGTGAGAAAGAACGCGGCCAACAACGACGTTGTTTTGCACCTCTCCAGAGCGGTGAGAAAGAATGGCGGTTGTTTTGCGCCTCTCCAAAGCGGTGAGAAAGAACGGCGGTTGTTTTGCACCTCTCCAAAGCGGTGAGAAAGAACGCGGCCTTTTTTTTTCTTGATAAAGGCGAAAGCCGAAAATTAGAACATTTTTTGTCTTCTCTTCAGTTTGCTTTGTATCGTCTGGGTTTTATTTTTCACGCCGGACTTTGCAACATACAACTTTTTCTTTTTGCCCGTTTTTGACATTGCTTATAGTCCTGCTGCAACCCCACAGTTTTCTGTGGTTTTTATAATAGTTGTCCCTGTAGTTGCTGTTTTTGTTGATGTGGTACCATTCCCCCCCCCCCTTTTTCCCCTCACTGCCCTGCCCTATTCACATGCCAATCTCACTGATACAGAAAACATGTACCAAAGAGGGGTGTGGGTGGGCAGTTTGATTTGAGGTCTTTATTTTAGGAGGTTCGCTGCCCTTGGCATTTACACCTCACTTTACTTGTTTTATTATTTCTTGTTCTGGCGGGGGGGGGGGGGGGGGGAGATGATATGGATAAATTTTAATCTATTAATTTCAATTTTGTCCGGGCAGCGGCCTTTCGGCCTGCTCTTTACGATTTCCAACTGCCAAGGTATCTTTAACGTGCGCAACGTGCACACGGGCCCTCCGAATTTTTTCGGCCTTATCCGAGAAGACTAGGTACTCGATCCTACCCCCTAATAGGACCAGGGACTTGAAAATATGAGAAAAATCCAATTTCCAAGAACTACTCGATCCTACCCCCCAATAGGACCAGGGACCTGAAAATATGAGAAAAATCCACTTTCCAACATGCCTGCACTGCCCGGGTTTAGAACCCGGGACCCTTGGCATGAGAGGCGAGCACCTTGCCTCTAGACCACCTTGTGGGTGGGCAGTGGAGAACAAAGCATTGTTTATTGCCATGCAATACACGTTTAAACATCAAGCTTCAGTCAAGTAGAATGCAAACATAGATCGGGTTGAGTAATGAATCATGCCGGCGATTGCGCCAAGAAAGTTACAGCCAATTGGTTGTTTCCTGGCGACGGTTTTGTGTTGGGAGAGAGAGAGAGAGCTTGGGGCGTGAAGAAGGGAGTGGGGGTGTTTTATGCATTTTAAAAGGGCACTTAACTACTTGAGAAGTAGGCTGGGTGGACGCTATAAACATAATCTGGTGTAATAAGTTCCGGGAGATTGTAAGAGTGTGTGTTGTGGAAGTCACGGTTATAGAACAGCTGTGGACTACTGGAGGGCGACACCGCTGGTGAGTTGTCGCGTTGGTCTGTTGGTTGGTTGGTTGTTAGGTCTATTGGTTGGTTGGTTGGTTGGTCTATTGGTTGGTTGGATGGTTGGTCTGTTTGTTGATTGGTTCATTGGTTATTTGCTTGCTTGTTTGCTTGATTGGCTGGTTGGTTGGTTGGTTCGTTGGTTGGTTGCTTGTTTACTCTTGCTTGCTTGCTTGTTGGTTGGTTGGCTGGTTAGTTGGTTGGTTGGTTAGTTGGTTGGTCGGTTGGAGATTGCTAGAGGAGGAGAGATGCACAGATAAAGAGGGAAAAAAATGAAAGTAGTGACCAGTTTTAATGCAGCAAAGAGAAAAGATCTATATTTTGTGACTTGCTGGATTTACATTGTGTGTTAAAGAATGTGTGTTTTTGATCTGTATTCACATTATGTTCAGTAAGATATTGCAAAATCTGTCACATTTTCTCGGCGTGTGAAATATCTAAGGTTAAAAAGTGTGGTCGTTAACAAACTTTGAGTCTGAGTCCGTGTTGATGAAAGCATGGAGATTATCACAGAAGGTGCAGTTTTCAGTCATTGTTGATGTAGATGATGTTCTTATTATTGATGGTATTTTGCTTGTCGTGCGTCCTGTTTTTCTCATTGTATTGTTCTTGCCAGCGCAGTCTTAACTCACGGACACACTGGACAGTTGCCCAGAGGGTGAGGGTGGGGGTGGGCGGGGGAGGGGGTGGGGGGGGGGGGGGACATGCATGCAAACTCACATCGATTTTTCAAACGGGGAAGAAAATCCCGCGCATTACAAAAGAATCTGCCTAGGGGCCCATTATAATGTTAAGGCGGTCCTGTTTGTCACTAATGAAATCTTTCAAAGAACTGTGAGTTCCTGCTGCTACAGTCTGCGCTAAAATACGTGCAACAAGTAAAATCGTCACTTTCTTGTGCATCCATTGCCATATCAATTGTGTAAAACATGCATCGTGTAAATCGAACATTTTCGATTCTTAGGTGTTTTTTTTTTTTTTTTTACGTGAAATTATCTGCAAAGGATGATCGATATTTTGATACAAGCCTCATTATTATGTGTTAATGGACGGGGTATTAAAACTTTTATGACTTCACCCATGTCAATTCTGGTCTGCAGAAAGAATATCGTGTATCTCACAGTGCCTGGTGTTCATAATACCGGTATAGCAGGCCAGATTATACCCCCGCCAGACTATACCCGGGGTTAAACTGGCCTAGCCCCGAATATACCCTGGGGGTATATTCTGGGCTATTCTAGTTTATACCCCGGGGTATACTTTGGGCTAGGCCAGACTATACCCCCCGCCCCAGACCAGATTATACCCCCCTACTTTTCTTTTCAAAAACAAAAATCAAGACCACAGTTTATTTCAACTTTAGTTTAAATTGTTCATTATAACTGTCATCAGGTATTATATTGAAGCATACATTCTTGACTCTTGTAAATTATGATACATTTAAGAGGAAATAAACATGCACTAAAATGCACTGATATCCAAAAGGATTGAAAATCCATTGAAACTGATATGATTAAACTTTAACACTAATTTTACTTGTGTCCGTTGGTATTATTATTGTTTTTGGTTTGTTTTTTTATAATTAGTTGTTCATGAGTTAAACATGTATTGCATTTTTTGTTTGGCACCACTGACATACATGTATACTTAGTGGCAAGATATGAAATAATTATAAGTCTCATAAATGTAAAGTCATCTGAATTTTATTTTAATTTTTGAAAATCAGAAATATGCTTTGAATGTGTCAGAACATTTAGATCTACATACAAAGTTATACTAATGCAGAGAGAAAAGGCCGGGAAAGAACACACAGAGAAAAAAAACAACATTTTAATAGCCCAACTGACAGATGGTGCAATTCCATCGTCCAGCAGAAATTAAATACTTCACATAAAATTAAATACATACTAAAATTTATTCACATGATGAACTTAACTTGTCCAGATCCACTTGAAACGTTACAGAAAGCTAACCAGTAATATACAATAATAACAATAAGAACACCAAATCATCTTATTTACTCTTGAAAATAAAGAGAAATATCAATATCAGAATCATCATCATCATCTTGGAATAATATAAAGAACAGAGAGAATATAAAAATGATCTACACATCATTCTAGAATGTATAAGCAGCAATGTGTGTTTACCAACTATATGTAAAAAATATGTTAAATCTTTTCAACTATTCAAGTATAACTGGACAGAAAGCTTAGTAAAGTAGCTTTGACAGGCGTGTAAAATGACAGATTAAATCCACTCAGACAACAGTGCATTGTAGAAAGTAATTACAGTATGTTACGGCAAAAATTCGATGGATCATGTTGCGTTAACGTTTCTTGTTAGTAAATTCTTTGATAGCTTATTTGTAGAAAGTTATACATTTCATGTAGCTCATGGTTTAAGGCGCTGGATTAGTTTGCAGGGCATTTGAAGGATTGCAGTTATGTGTTATAGTAAATAAAGGCATGTCACTTGTGGGTGAAATAAAATTTTAAAAACTTAATGTTGTATCCTTGAATATTTGCTTGAATATTGGAGTATAATCTGGACTGGTGAAATATAGTTTGATCTAACCCAAAGTAAACCGGGGTATAAATTGGCCTAGCCCAGAATAGACCTGGGGTACAAAACAGACTAAGCCACTTTAACCCCAGTGTAGCAGGCCAGATTATCTCCCCGCCAGACTACACCAGGGGTTAAAGGAACCTAGCTTATTTTATGTCCCCAGGTATATTCTGGGTTAAGCCAGTATATACCCAGGGGTATACTTTAGGCTAGGCCAGACTATACCCCAACAGTCGAGATTATACCTCTATTTTTTAAATATATATATATAAACAAGTAAAGACCACAGTTTATTTCAATCATAGTTTAATTCGTTTTTTTTACCACTGTCATCGGGAGTCATAGTAATACATATGTCACAGTGGGAATTAGAATCCAGGGGAATTTTGAATTCCACTAGTGGAGATTATAATTCCAATCTGTCCTAGGGTAAATTAGAATTGTCATTTGCACTGAATAAATCCAAGTGGAGAATGGAATTCTAATCTCTCCTAGGGGCAGATTGGAATCCAAATTTTAGTTGAGATTAGAATCATGGTTTCAATTCACCAGTATTTTGTTTTATAAAAATTACGTTTATTTACTTATAGGATCATGCCTTACCAATCATTATATGTGAAACACAGAAAAAACAGCTTTGAACACGGACTTCATCTTTAAAAAAATGTTAATAAACCACTATCTTTAGAAAAATCTACTACAAGCATCTGGTGCGTTGAGAAAAATTTATAGGATCATGCCTTGCCAATCATTATAAGTGAAACACAGAAAAACAGTTTTGAACACGGGCTTCAATCTTTTAAAAAATGTTAATAAACCACTAACTTTAGAAAAAAAAAACTACTACAAGCGTGTGGTGCATTGAGAAAAGCCGTGTATTTTAAAAAATGTTTATAAAACATTAACTTTAGAATAAACTATTATTTTTAAAAAGTTAACGAACCACTAACTTGAGAAAAACTATTGTTTTTTTTTATGATACTTTAATGTCAATTATTCATTTAAAAATGTTAATAAACCTCTAACTTTAGGAAAAAAAATATTATTTTAAAAAATGTTAGTAAACGACCAACTTTAGAAAAACTATTGTTTATTTATGATACTTAAATGTTAATTATTTGTGCAAGAACTACTGCCTGGGTGGCACTTTGTGCTACATGCAATTCCTGCTTTACGGCAACAACATCGTTTCATATTGCATGAGCTCTTGCATTTGCACACGGTTTTTCTCGATGCACCAGATGCTTGCCAGCCTGTTGCTCGGCGTGAAGCTTGAATGAGAGTTACTTCACACAGGTCCTTCACTGGTAAGTTGTTTAATTCAGGGAATTCCACGGATTTCATATCAACTAAGTCCACACATGTAAACCAGTTTTTAATTATCCCGGCTGTACAGTACAGTTTAAACATTTGGCAGTCTGGGTCTCGCAACTTCTTCTCCTTTACTTTGCATGGCAGAAGACGTGCGTCAGTGTTTGTTCTATCGGCCTGATGGATTTTTACCCCAATAGTGTCACCAACAGAGTATGATACTTGGAGTTCTTGAATTGAAATCGTGATTCTAATGTCAACTAGAATTGGGATTCCAATCTGCCCTAGGAGAGATTAGAATTCCATTCTCCACTTGGATTTATTCAGTGCAAATGACAATTCTAATTTACCCTAGGACAGATTGGAATTCTAATCTCCACGAGTGGAATTCAAAATTCCTCTGGATTCTAATTCCCACTGTGACACATAAATACATACATGTCATGCTTGACTTCCGTAAATCATAATACAATTCAGAGAAAAAAACACGCATTAATATGTATTGATATACTCTGGGTTGAATATCCATTCAAACTGATATGATTCAACTTTAACCCTCATTTCACTCACGTTCATTGTCATGTTGCAGTTGTTTTCGTAGTTGGTTGCCCATGAGTAAAATTTGCATTATATTGTTTGTTTGGCACTGACATACACTTAGTCGCAATGGATGAAATAATTAACGGACTTATAAGAATGAAATCATTTTAGAGATTTTTTGTGTGCAAATACACAGTTGTTAAATCCCTTGGCAAGGGACGTGTCAAGTTTAGGAAGGTAAAGACGGACAAGGTGTTTTGTTTTTTTTATTTCACTCGTGAGTGACAAACCCTTATTCACTATAACATATAAGTTCAATCTTTCAAATGCCTTGCAAACTCATCCAGTGTCTTAACCACAAGGTGCATTAAATGTATATCTTTCTACAAATAATTTAAGCTATCAAAGAATAATATTCACTAACAAGAAATACTGTTAATGCAACATGATCCATCGAATTTTGTCTTAATATGCTATAGATCTAATTACTTTTCACAGTGCACTACTTTTGTCTCAGTAGACTTACTTACTCTGTCGGTCTACACAACTGTCAAGTCTATTTTACTTAATCTTTCTATCCAATTCTACTTGAATAGCTGAAAAAATTTAACACAATTTTTATATATAGTTGATACACACATATTGCTGCTTATAGATTCTAGAATGATTTATATGCCTGCACTGCCGTTTTTACACTCCCTCTTATATCTTTGTATTATTCCAAGATGATGATGATTCTGATATTGATATTTTTCTTTATTTTCAAGGGTAAATAAGAGATTTGGTGTTCTTATTGTTATCTATACTATATATATTGGGGTGTACGGGGTGCCTGGGGAGGGGTAGTACCTCTGACGGAAGGACATGTCATGCTCTAGTTGAGTAGTTCGTCCGTAATTGGTCCCCACCTGGCACTCAGCCCTCACCTCTGGCTCCTAGTAGCTGTCTGCATGCAACAGCGGCCACACCCCGGGCAACGGCTTTGTCTGGCTGGCAAAACGTGGTGAGGGTAGCCGACGGGTTTGTCACCCTCGGTGAGTAAGGGGGGCTTGTCTACCTCATGCATGCGAAGACTGGCTCCAGCGGACTGGGCGGATGAGACCACCTTGTGGTCCAACGGTCAGAAAGGCGGTTCCAGCAGGCGCCGTGGAGCGCCAAGAGCACGACGAGACACAAAGACGTCCTGGTCATCCACTGCAGCAGAAGAGGTCTCCAGGCGTAACGATTCTCCGTGCCACTGGGTTAAGATTTCTACTGCCGAGAGAGTGGGATTGCCCCTGTGCAACGGTTCTCCCACTTAAATCAACCTCACGCACAGGTGTCTGTGAAACTCGACTCAGGTCAATCCCCCCCCCCCAACCTTCAACCAAAGCCCTGCGGCGATGGGGGAGTGGCGAAAGGGACAGGTGGAGGTAACCATTGGAAGTTCTAGCCACAAGCCTGCACGTAGGCGGCCTGCGGACCAGTGGTCGTCGTCCTCTGTACAGGGCAGCGGAGAACTTCGGCAGCATCCCAGGCGACTGAGCAGCCTCCTTAGGACAGCACTGCTCACCCTATCAAGGGAGGGGCCTAGAAAAGGTGGCCTAAACAAAGCCTGCCCTACACTGTCTGGCCAGCTTACCGCGGCTGGCAGACTTACCCATTTGCGGTCGATCCAAAAAGAAAAAACTAATCCTTGGTACGTGGAATATAAGTACCCTCATAGATCGAGACAATGTCTCCAGGCCTCAGAGAAGAACAGCCCTTATCGCCAAAGAACTGTCGAGATACAACGTCGACATCGCAGCAATCAGCGAAACCCGGCTTGCTGAGGAAGGATCATTAGCAGAATCAGGCTGTGGGTATACCTTCTTCTGGAAAGGAAAGACCCTGCATGAGGACAGAATACACGGAGTTGGTTTCGCCATCAAGTCTAGTCTCATGAAGCAGATCCCCTTCCTTCCCACTGGCGTCAACGAAAGACTTATGAAGCTCCGTCTTCCCATCAGCAACAAGCGCTCTCTCACCATCATAAGCGCCTATGCCCCCACCATGACCAACACAGAGGAGATCAGAGAGCAGTTCTATGCTGACTTGGACACTCTGCTGCGTGCCACACCTGCCACTGATAAACTCGTTGTGCTAGGCGACTTCAACGCCCGAGTTGGCAGAGACTATGACCAATGGAGGGGAGTGATAGGGAAGCATGGAGTCGGGAAGATGAACAGCAATGGCCTCCTACTATTGAGCAAATGCGTGGAGCACGACCTGCTGATAACTAATACCATGTTCAGGCAGGCTGATAAGTATAAGACCACATGGATGCACCCACGATCTAAACAGTGGCATCTCATCGATTACATTATCACCCGCCAACGTGACAGCAGCGATGTCCTTATCACCAAAGCAATGCGTGGTGCAGACTGCTGGACAGATCACAGACTTGTTAGAGCCAAGCTCAACATTCGCCTAGTGCCTCCGCACCCCGCTAGACTTCTCTCAACCAAATACCAGCAGGAATTCCAGACTAGCCTTGACGAAAAGTTTGAAACGATGGGACCCCTAACTGGTGGACCGGAGGAAAAGTGGAACCAGTTCAAAGAAGCTGTCTCGGAAACAGCCACTTCAGTACTCGGCCCAAAGAGGAAACTTCACCAAGACTGGTTTGACGACAACAATGAGGCCGTGCAAGTATTGCTGGATGAAAAGAGAAAGGCCTACATAGATTGGCAGAATCACCCAAACTGTCTCTCACAGCGCGACAGATTCAAGGACTGCCAGACCAGAGCCCAGAGAGAGCTCCGCAATATGCAAGACAGATGGTGGGACAGGAAAGCACAGGAAGTGCAGCAGTACGTTGACGCCAATAACTCCAAAATGCTGTTCAATTCCATCAAGGCCATCTATGGTCCTTCTGGGGATGGAATAGCCCCCCCTGATGTCAGCTGATGGTTCAACCATGATCAAAGACAAAGAAGGTATCAGGGCAAGATGGGAGGAACACTTCCGCCAGCTGCTAAACCGGCCATCTGCAGTCGATCATGAAGCGTTGCGGCAGATACCTCAGAAGCCACTAAAAGATGACCTTGACCTCCCGCCTAGTGAAGATGAGGTCGGGACTGCCATCAAACAGATGAATTGCGGCAAAGCCCCAGGAAAAGACGGAATCCCTGCAGAACTGTACAAGACACTTGGAACTACAGCTGCCAGAGCATTCCACGACGTTCTGCTGACCATATGGGAGACAGAATGTATGCCTGCAGACCTCCGAGATGCCACTATAGTGGCATTATACAAGAACAAGGGAACGAAGGCAGACTGTGGAAATTACAGGGGGATATCCTTGCTATCTGTTGCTGGAAAGATCTTGGCCCGCATTCTCCTCAACAGACTGATTGCAAGCATCTCGGAGAACATCCTGCCTGAGGCACAGTGTGGCTTCCGTCCTGGTCGCAGCACCACAGACATGGTGTTTGCTGTAAGACAAGTCCAGGAGAAGTGCATCGAACAACAGATGGATCTATATGCAGTATTTATAGATCTGACCAAAGCATTCGACACAGACAACAGAGAAGCTCTCTGGACCATCCTCATGAAGCTGGGCTGCCCATCCAAATTCACCACGATGATACGGCTTCTCCATGACAACATGACTGGTCAAGTCCTCTCTAACGGAGACTACAGAAACTCCTTTAACATCTCTAATGGAGTTAAACAGGGCTGTGTACTTGCCCCTGTACTGTTCAACGTGTTCTTCACACAGGTCTTACTTCATGCTGTGAAAGACCTGGATCTGGGTGTGTACATCAGGTACCGCTCGGACGGATCCGTCTTTGACCTCCGACGTCTCTCCGCTCGAACCAAGACAGTTGAGAAACTCATCCTTGAAGCCTTGTTTGCGGATGACTGCGCCCTCATGGCACATAGGGAAAATCACCTCCAGGTGATTGTCGACCGCTTTGCAGAGGCATCAAGGCTCTTTGGACTGACAATCAGCCTGGACAAAACGGAGGTACTAATTCAAGCTGCCCCGAGCACAACCCGGCCCCAACCAAACATCACTATAGACGGAATCCAGCTGAAATGCGTGGAGAATTTCAAGTATCTGGGCAGCGTCATTTCAGCAGACGGATCACTGGATAAAGAGATCACTTCCAGAATCAAAAAGGCCAGCCAAGCACTTGGAAGACTGAGAGTGAAAGTCCTCCAACAGAAAGGCATCAGACTGTCAACAAAGGTCAAGCTCTACAAAGCCGTAGTCATTTCTTCACTACTCTATGGGTGTGAAACATGGACCTTATATCGACGACACATCAAGCAACCAGAACAGTTCCATATGAGATCGCTGCGCAAGACCATGGGCATCCGTTGGCAGGACAGAATTACGAATCAAGAAGTGCTCGACAGGGCTGGCTCATCAAGTATCGAGTCAATCCTAATGAAGGCCCAACTACGTTGGACTGGCCATGTCATCAGAATGGACGACAGCCGCATCCCCAGACAGCTCATGTATGGTGAGCTTAAGCAGCGCTCACGCAGACAAGGAAGACCCAAACTGAGATACAAGGACACTCTAAAGAGCAACCTCAAATGGAGCGGCATCCAGCCACGTGAGCTCGAAACGACTGCTGCAAACAGACAGGCATGGGGGTCGCTCATCTACAGAGCGACATCTAGTTTCGAACGGGACAGGAGACAACGTCATAAAGCAGCAACGGACAGACGCCATGGAAAAGCGTCTGCTGCAGCTCAAACAACAGATTACCGTTGCGATACCTGCGGGCGCCTCTGTGCATCGAGTCTAGGACTGCGAAGCCACATGCGCTCCCATCGATGAGCTCACAGACTACGTCTTCATCGGAATCGATGGACTACCAACAACTATATATATTTGTGGACTTGAGATTTTTCGTTGCAAAAGGCTTCTGAACCACTCAACACTCAGACTTCAAATTTTATATGGTGCATCAGAATGGATGTAAGAGTGCACAGTTTTTAATAGAAGTCTCAAATCGGTGTTGTTTTTTTTTATTGGAAATTTATTGTTTCGCCATGATTTAGATCTATTTCGAGTCATGGTTCGCCATTTTAAGGTTTCGTTATCACTTCCTGCGATGTGTTCACTATCAAACACACTAACCCGTGCGCAAATCATGCTGCTATTGTACGGGATGCGCAGGGTGCCAACTCACAAAGGCAGAGCAGTTATTTAAAAACAAACAAACAAAAATAAAATAAACAAATAGTAACAGGCCAGATGAAGCAGGTCCATAATAACCACCCAGAACTGAAACCAATATTCAAACCGATTTATCCCGGGCAGGGCCAGAGACCCCAGCTAGTTATTGTATATTACTGGTTAGCATTCTGTAACGTTTCAAGTGGATCTGGACAGGTGGAGTTCATCAGGCGAAAAAATTTAGTGCCTATTTAGTTTTATGTGAAGTACTTAATGTCTGCTGGACGTTTGAATTGCACCATCTGTCAGTTGGGTTATTATTATGATATAATATTTTTTCTCTGTGTGTTCTTTTCCACCCTTTTCTCTCTGCATCACTGTAACAAAAAATACAATGCATGGTTTACTCATGGCCAACCAATTATCAAAATAATCAAGATAATAATAATAATAATATCAACATACACGTGTGAAATTAATGCTGAAGTCTAATCTTATCAGTTTGAATGGATACTCAACCCTGTTGCATATCAATGCATTTTAATGCATGTTTGTCTCCTCTAAAATGTATCATGATTTGCCGGAGTCAGGAATGTATACACCAATTTAAACTAAGGCTGAAAGAAACTGTTATTATTATTTCCCCTAAATTGTATTATGATTTACGGGTGTCAAGAATGAGTTCTTGCAGTGTTTAATATGATATCTGATGACAGTGATAAAGAACAGGCTGAAATAGACTGTGGTCTTGACTTGTTTTGTAAAAAAAAAAGAGTAGGGGGTATAATCTGGACTGGGGGCTGAGGCGTATAGACTGGCCTAGCCCAAAGTATGCCCGGCTATAAACTGGCCTAGCCCGGAATATATACTGGGGTATACTCTGGGCTAGGCCAGTGTAACGCCGGGTATAGTTTGGGCGGGGAGTATATTTTGGCTTGTTAACCGGCAGTCAGGCTATCTTTCTGACCAGGAAGGATGAACATTGTGTAAGTCAAGATGTATCGTGTTCATCCCTCAGGATCTTACACTCTGGGAGAATTTCTTCAGAATTAACTCTAAGTATCTGCATAAATACCTCATTATTATATTATTAGGTTTGGCAGAAGGCAATGTCTAGCAAGTCAGGGGAATGGATCACGCCAGGACTGTCTTTGCCGCTTTACGCCCGCAGATGGAGATGGTATATTTTACTGGGATGTATCACATTTTGTGTTCTCTCCCTTTCCTTCACCAACATTCGAGACAAATTTGCACGGCAGTTTCTGACTTCAGACAAGCTTCAAGTTATTACTCCCAGTAATAGATCTCAAGGGACACTCTACCTTGAAAGAAAGACCCCGGCACCAAACTATGATATATCAGTTCAGTTGAGCAGTTATGTAAACCACACCCTGGACGCTCGTCCAGCGTGCCGGGGCAGTGCGAGGGATGTAGCCGTCTTGCTCAGTGCACAAGTACGAGCCGTGATACAAAATTGTCCCACCTCAGACTATTTTGAATTCGGGTCAGACGGTCTCGTACATCTGGCCAAGGACTGGGATGGACATACTGGCAACAAAAGCTGTCCACGAAATCCTGTCTTCGTTTCATTCAGTGTACCCTTGACAGGTCTGGCGAGCTTCCCAGGCTCCGGGTCAACCTGGTCACGGCACCTGATACAACAACTTACAGGTAAGTAGGTCACCGCCACATTGGCACTAACACTGAGTTCTAACCATAGATATTCACCACTGAACTAGATTCCACACGGCTCTCCGCCAGCCCTCTCTTTCCCTGCTTCCCGAAGCGAGCCGGAATGGTCCACATTGAAACCCCCTCTCACCATCGCGGACTGGGCTGAGCGCTCGATGCTGGCCTAATCCAGCCTAGCCAATGGGTTGAAAAATAGCGGTGATTGTGATTGATTTTGTAACTTTAATTTGTTTATAGTCACTCACACACCATTTCCGCACACTATGACATAAAATTGAATAAAATTCCTCGATTTAAAAAAAAGACTGATTCAACCGACACAACTCACCACAACTACAATGTAAAGCCAATGTATACGACACGGCGGTAGGGGGTGGGGAAAGCCTAGAGGGAAGACAACGGGCGATGAAAATAGATGGATAGATAGATAGATAGATAGATAGATAGATAGATAGATAGATAGATAGATAGATAGATAGATAGATAGATAGATAGATAGATAGATAGATAGATAGAGAGAGAGAGAGAGAGAGAGAGATAGAGAGAGACAGACAGATTGAGAGACCGATAGATAGATAGACAGATAGAGAGACAGATAGAGAGACACAGAGAGAGAGACTGAGAGAAAGAGAGACAGTGAGAGAGAGACAGATATAGAGGCAGAGAGAGAGAGACAGAGAGAGAGACAGATAGAGAGATAGATATAGAATAGCTAGATAGATAGAATAAATAGATAGATAGATAGACAGACAGACAGACAGACAGATAGACAGACAGACAGACAGACAGACAGACAGACAGATAGACAGACAGACAGATAGATAGATAGATAGATAGATAGATAGATAGATAGATAGATAGATAGATAGATAGATAGATAGATAGATAGATAGATAGATAGATAGAATAAATCGAAATTGTGAAACAGCTTGGTAAGTGCCACAACGCATTTTAATTACATGTCAAAGTGTACATTTGTTATACTTCTTCTAAAAGATCTCACGTTTTTCAGGAAATGGAGATAGAACGGACAAGGTCGCGAGTTGTTCCCCCCCCCCCCCCCCAAATTGGGTGCGAGATGATATTTCAGGGGCGTGGGAAAATTTGGATTTGGAAATTGAGTATATATTCGCTTTTTTTCATCTTCAAACCAGATATTACTTTTGTAGGAGTTGCGAGAATATATCAGAAATTGTCTAAGTGTGCTAGATATAGAAAAGATTGAGAAGCGCTGCTCTACAGTTTTAGGGAACATTGACGAATTTTAGCTTAAGTGCAACCCCGAACAGTTTTACTGTTTCCTTTCTTTTCTGTTGTAGGCCTGCTCACCGAGGCTGAACTATATCATGCTGCTCTATGCAGGTATCTGGACAGGCTCTGTTTTCGATGACAGGACAATGGTCAGAGACGGTTTTCTGGGCGAGACGAGAAGGGAAGGAACCATCGCCATCAAATCTCACCTGAATGCGGTCGGAGCACGGCATAGTAAGTATTGCATTTTGTTTGTAGTTACGCAGTCGAGAAATGTCGGAACAATATTACTGAATGGACAGGGGAAACTTTGCCATGCACAACACAGGCCCTTGATATTGACCGCCATAGGTGGGGTCAGCTGGTGAGACATTCACTAGTGCAGTGCCCCCAAGACTCCGGAAGGAATTAAGGGATCCAAAAGAAGACGCGGTCGTAACTCTCATTATAAAACGATGTACTAATAATATTGTTTTTCCCTAGAGAAAATTCATTTGGATTGTTTGAAATTCTTACATCAGCTTCTGGACTTTAAACTGTTCTGGCACATTCTGAAATAACACTGAAGACCACTTGTACTCACAGTATTGACCTACATCAAAATTATTTAGTCACATAATTCTCTAACAACCTTCAACACAAGGAACGTTTTGATAGAGCACACTACACTAGTTCATTTTATTGGACAAAACATTTCAGGAGGAAGAAAAAACTGAACTAGAAGTGACCTGATGAGCGTCTGTTGGCGGACAAAACTGACAAATTGATTATATTTTTCAAACATTAATGTTTGTGAGCATGTATAGAAGTTTGATAATAATATGTGTATGTACTGATGGACAAGTCTCTCTCTCTCTCTCTCTCTCTTTCTCTCACTGTAACCATCTGTCTATCTGTCTGTGCAGCGACTGTACTTCAACCAGTGTACTTTAGATCACAACTTACAACACACTCCCTCCTCTCCCTCCCACCAGAGGTCAAGTTCACTAAACAAATCCTCGTGGTCAGAAATCCCTTCGACGCCATCATTGCTGAGTTCAAGAGAGGTGCTCTGAAGGCTGGACACAGAGGTCACGTTGACATCAATCCACGGGATGAACGTAAGATAAAATTGACATCCTTTAACCACCAACCTTACAACCATGAACCATCATCACCATCACTACTACCACTATCACCATCACCACTATCACCATCACCATCACCACCACAACCATCACCAATATCCACTACCACCATCACCATCACCACTACCACCATCACCATCACCACCACCACCATCACCAATATCCACTACCACCATCACCATCACCACTACCACCATCACCATCACCACTACCACCATCACCAATATCCACTACCACCATCACCATCACCACTACCACCATCACCATCACCACTACCACCATCACCATCACCACCACCACCATCACCAATATCCACTACCACCATCACCATCACCACTACCACCATCACCATCACCACTACCACCATCACCAATATCCACTAAACCCCCCATAGTATTACACTCACAAGAATCTCAAAATGTTGGCCATTAATAATAATTTGCATTGTTTTCCTCAACGGATTGAAAAAAAAAACAAGAAAAAACAAGAAGACAGCGCAATCATGATGTATAAATTTCAAAGACTATTTTAGAAATTTGGAGCTTGTGTGACATTTCTGACACGAGGTTTTGAAAATTGCTCATATACGAGCAAGGCAAATGAATGTAATAAAAAAGGCCAAGACTTCAAATCACGACATCATCACCATCATCATCATCATCACAACATCATCATCATCACAACATCATCACATCATCATCATCATCATCATCATCATCATCACAACATCATCATCATCACAACATCATCACAACATCATCACAACATCATCATCATCATCATCATCATCACAACATCATCATCATCATCATCATCATCATCATCACAACATCATCATCATCACAACATCATCATCATCACAACATCATCATCATCATCATCATCACAACATCATCATCATCATCATCATCATCACAACATCATCACCATCACAACATTATCATCATCATCATCACAACATCATCATCATCACAACATCATCATCATCATCATCATCAACATCATCATCATCAACATCATCACAACATCATCATCATCATCATCATCAACATCATCATCATCATCATCACAACATGATCATCATCATCATCATCATCAACATATTATCAACATCATCATCATCATCAACCCATTATCATCATCTTCATCATCATCATCATCATCATCATCATCATCACCATCATCATCATCATCTTCATCATCAATATTATCATCATCATCTGTATCTTATCATGTGTTATCCAAAATGACTACACGGCATTCTGTAATTAAAAGGAGAACTCCCCACCCCACCCCCACACATACACAGGAAGCTCATTAACTCAACCCCAACCGTTACACACGTACATTTGGACTCGCCAGTTATGTCAGTGGAAGCAGTAATGGACTGATTAAGATTGATTTCCTAAACTTAAATTACTTTTACTATCTCTGTTATTATTAATTATTAGGATTATTATTATAACTTTAATTTTTATGAATAATTTTATCATATTCCATCCAGAGCAATCTGATGATGCAAAACGATCCAATATTTCATGAAATTTCTGAAACAAATGTCTAAATAAACTAATTATCACCAAGGTCAAAATAGAGTAAAATGCAATGGAAACGACTACATCATAAGGCTGAAATGTCGAATAGTGAACAAGATTCTCGGTGGACATTGAATTTTGCCATGCAGCTGTTAATGTTGGAATTATTGTCTTTTTGATATTTTGCTCTGGTCTGTAAACTCCGTTTTTTTCCATAAATGTCAACATTGAGCCCCCTTCCCTCCAAGCCCCCATTCATGTGGGCGGGTTTCATGCTGGTGCTCTAGTGAGGTTTCAATAGTTTTGCAGTGAATATACACAGTTGTCTGCACGGATCCGTTCTCACGATGCAAATGTGAAGAACAGTTGCTCTAATAATGAATTCTCTGGCAATGAATATGACAATGAAAATTTGCCGTTCAAATTAGTTTTAAAAATGGATGAAAATTATGAGTCTATAAGTGTGTTAGTATGAATGAATGGTATTTTCAGATTAGTTTGGCTTGTAAATTGCTGCATTCCTGTCCTGTTGACAAGAATAGTCCGCTCTTTAGATTTTGCAGTGCCCAGCACCCGTTTCATTGTTTTATTCGCTGCATTTATAATTATGTAAATATGATGTAGCGATACGTCCTATTATAAGGATCTTACTAGCTTAAATTCTGATTACCCTGTGCAGAGGGCCACGCTTCGCCCCTGGAGCGACTTGTAGAACGAAAACATTTGCGGCTTCTATCATCTACCTTAGTTCTCGTTCGTCCCAACTCCACTTTTTGGCGCAACTGGAACAATTCGAAAATCATGAAGAGGAGTTAGAATAAATCGGAACTGCGAAACAGCGTGATAAACGCCACAACGCATTTTGAACAAGTACCCATTTATTATACCCTTTCTGCATTACTAAAAGATCTCCAGTCTTCAGCAAATAGAGTTAGAACAAACAAGAACCAAGGTCCCGATTTCAATGTTTTTTTGTTGTTGTTTTTTTATCAATACCTGACCTACATTGTTTACAGGTTGGTCGAAGTTCTCTGTGAAGTATGTACGCGCTTGGGATAAGTTCATTGATCAAGCCTTGACCTTCCAGGGACCCCAGCTGA